>CM022767.1:1222500-1257500 GCA_012411365.1 Ameiurus melas
GATGTGAGAAAAACTCTACGCAGGGTCAACCCACGGAAAGCTGCTGGACCAGACAACATTCCTGGTAGAGTGTTCAGAGGATGTGCGGATCAGCTGGCAGATGTTTTCACTGACATCTTCAACATCTCCCTGAGCAGCACCATCGTTCCAAACGTGCTACCACCGTCGACCCCATGCCAAATAAGTCTCCACGGTCCTGCCTCAATGACTACCGTCACGATCCGTCATCATGAAGTGCTTCGAGAGGTTCGTCATGAGTCACATTAAGACCCTGCTGCCCGCCTCACTGGAACCGCTGCAGCTTGTGTATCGCACCAACCGCTCAACAGATGATGCCATCGCCACCGTCCTACATCTGGCCCTCACCCACCTGGACAAGAAGGACAGCTACGTTCGAAAGCTGTTCATAGACTTCAGTTCAGCATTCAACACAATCAGGCAGAGTGTAAAAGCTCTTTTACAAGCGGCTGTAATGGTTTAATAAGCGATACACAATCAAAATAAGTTATTTACTAAAAGGCAGGTTTTTACAGTATATTTAAATATTCTGCACTATTCATATCTGTACAGGAGCCACCAGAGGGCGCTGTGGTTTATGTCTACAGTTATTAGTTCTATGCGTAACTGAAATGAAAAGTCAATAACTAAACAACATGAATAAATAATGTTTAATATCAACTGCAGTTTTATATCGTGTGTGTGTGTGTAGGTTTGTTTTTTTTAATAGTTTTAGTGACATATAATAGTGTTAAATATATACACACATCTGTGTGAGAGGTATGTTGAAAAACTAGCCTCACATGAACTCTGGGGCCTGTGATTGAGTCTCATGGCCTCTCATATCACTTCTATTCTGAAGATACTCAGCTCTATTTGTCCTTCCGGCCTGATGATCCGTCTCAGTACACATCTCTCCTTGCCTGCCTGACATCTTGGACTGGATGAAGGAACGCCACCTGAAACTCCACTTGGCGACAGCAGAGCATCTCGTCATCCCTGCCTACCCCTCAGTGAACCACACCCTCACCGTACAGCTCGGCTCAACCGCACGCAAACCCTCCAGGACAGCCAGGGACCTTGGCGTGTCTTTCAATGACCACTTGAACTTTACAGAACACGCTTCAACAACTGCACGGTCCTGTAGGTTCCTCCTGTACAGCATCAAGAAAGTCAGATCCTATCTCACCGAACAGGCTGCAGAGCTACTACTCCAGGCTCTTATCTCAAAACTGGACTACTGCTACGCACTACACCCAGTCCTCCCAGCAGCTCCATCAAACCCCTTCAGATGATTCAGAATGAAGCAACACGCCTTGTTTTCAACCAGCCCAAGAGAATCCATGCCACACCCAGGGGGTGGCTGTGGATCAGGTGGTAGAGCGGAGTGTCCACTAATCGTAGGGTTGGAGGTTCGATTCCCGGCCCACGTGACTCTACGTGACTCCACATACCGAAGTGTCCTCAGGCAAGACACGGAACCCCGAGTTGCTCCTGATGGCACGTTAACAGCTTGCACGGCAGCTCTGCTCCCATTGGTGTGTGAGTGTGTGTGTGAGTGTGTGTGTGAGTGCGAATGGGTGAATGAGACACAGTGTAAAGCGCTTTGGATAAAAGCGTTATGTAAGAACCATTTCCCATTTCCCACACCGCTCTTATATATATTTAAATACTTAAAGGAAGAAAAAATCAAGAAAAATATTTCAAAGCTTAAGATATTTGTACAATTATAAAGATTAACTACAAAGTTTTAACAGCACATCAGCTGCTTCTGGTCAGTTTGTAATCATTTATCGCGATATGATATTGTGATATAATGTTATATAATGATGTAATAAGGTCATATCTCGCAGCTCCAGCACATATGTTGCAGTATTGTGTTAAGATGAGATCTACACTGTGATCATTGAGGGAATCTTTGGGATGTTTTTTTGTTTGTTTGTTTCTTTTGAACTGATGCTAAAAGTTTAGCACAGATGCAACGCCTTTTGGATCGTTTCCTAAAATGGGAGGGGGGGGGAAGCAGCCCCTGTAGTGTTTCCGGTTAACCCGGAAGTGGTTGTGATCGGCTTTTTTTTTTGGGTTCCTTCCCCTCAACATGGCGGTCAATCTTACCGAATTGTCTCTTCCGCAGCTGGAAGGATTAAAGTCTCAGCTGGATCAGGTAATAAACCTTCAGATATTACAGGTGGAGTAAACACCGCAGTGATGTTTATCAGAGAGAGAGAGAGAGAGAGAGTGTGTGTGTGTGTGTGTGTGTGAGTCAGTGTCTCTCACTCAGTCCACACCGCTGTCACGCTGCTGGAATAAACATCATGGAGAGAAAGAAATCATCAGACTTTCATCTTTTCTTTAGTGGGAAATAAAAACATGGTTAGTTTTTAAACACCGTCATTAAAGAACAGTTTCATATTCATTACAGGTACACACCCGCTTTATTATTATTTATTATTATTATTATTATTATTATTATTATTAAACCTTATTTTTAAATAAAATAGGCAAATAATCCTCACAGCAGTGACCGAGAGAAGAAAACAACAGTAATATCTTTTTAAAAAGAGGAAATCTGTATACAAATGAAATGACAGTAATGAAAACAATCTGACTTTAAGGCGAGAAATCAAATCAAAGCTTCAGAGAAATAAGTGTTGTTTTTTTTTTAATTATTACAGAAAAGATCCTGTCATTTACTTTTTGTTCAAGCGTTCATATAGAAATGATTATTAACCATAACGAATTTTAAACTTTTATTAAAATCTGATTTGCATGTATGGAAAGTTTCTCACTAACGCACAATACTACG
This sequence comes from Ameiurus melas, assembly GCA_012411365.1. Lineage (NCBI taxonomy): Eukaryota > Metazoa > Chordata > Actinopteri > Siluriformes > Ictaluridae > Ameiurus > Ameiurus melas. The sequence goes on from CM022767.1 coordinate 1,225,304, forward strand.
GAATAATGACATATTATCTATAAATCTATCTATATATATATATATATATATATATATATATACACATCACCTCACTCAGAACATCAGCTTCTCTTCAAAGAAGAAGCTAGTAATGTTTTTTCCAGTCTAACGTTTTAGTAGAGTCTGTGTGTGTGTGTGTGTGTGTGAGTGTGAGTGTGTGGTCATGTTGGACTGAGATTAAAATCAGGAGGAGGGTGTATTTATTTAACACAGTATCCTTATGGAGATGATTTCCATTCATATATTTCTTATGAAACAGAGTCACAGTCACGTGTATAGTGTGAGAGGGGTGTGAGAGAGGGGTGTGAGAGAGGGGTGTGAGAGAAGTGTGAGGGGTGTGAGAGAGGGGTGTGTGATTGTTAGAGGTGTGAATGTGAAGGTGTGTGTGAGAGGTGTGTGAGGTGTGAGAGGGGTGTGAGAGGGGGTGTGAGAGGTTTAGGTGTGAGAGGGGTGTTGAGAGGTGTTAGAGGTGTGAGAGAGGTGTAGAGGGGTGTGAGAGGGGGGTGTGAGAGGTGTGTGAGGGGTGTGAGAGAGGGGTGTGAGAGAGGTGGAGGGGTGTGAGAGAGGTGTGAGAGGGGTGTGAGAGAGTAGAAAAAAAAAAAAAAAATAAGGTGTGTGAGTCTTGTTTCTCTTCTGTGTGTGTGTGTGTGTATATATAACTTTTATTCCTCTTATACTAAAACATATACAATTTCTTATTTCTTAAAGAATGGCATCATTTTTACAGCTTCTCCGTAGTTAATGTCACGATATTAAATTGATGGATCGATTCATTTTGATCTTTTTGCTTTTTAGGAGACGGAGTTTCTGTCGTCGTCTATAGCTCAGCTAAAAGTGGTCCAGACTAAATACGTGGAGGCGAAGGACAGTATGAACGTCCTTAAGAAGAGTAACGAAGGTGAGCTCCTGTCGTCAGCGCTGAATTTAGATCCCGGTGACCGGTCTCGGTGTTTACACGGCGCCGTTAAACCGTCTTCTCTCTCCTCTCTCAGGTAAAGAGTTACTCGTCCCTCTCACCAGCTCCGTATCCTTTCATTTATAGAAAACCGAGTCCTCACACGCCGAGACGTCCAACCTTCAGAGGTTCTGCTCTACAGTGATGGGAGGTGAAGTGGGCGGGGTCTAACTTTATGCAAAGGGGATGAAGCCGTGTAGGGACTAGAGATGTCTCCACGTTGACACTCGCGGGTGATTGTAGTTTGTCGCTTGTGGGCGTGGCCTGTCTAGCGTTAGGTTTTATATATAAACCATCTCTTCTAAAGCTAACCAGTTAAACACTGATTAATGAACACACCAATCAATACTTGTTTGTGAGATTAGTTCACTGTACCAGCTCCTAATGTCGGATATGACGGGAGAAGACGAAACCATGCGTGTTCCAGCTAGCTGTGGGGTTTGTCGGGGTAACCATGGCAACAGCGATTAACACTGAGCAGAGGAAGTGGTGTCGAGGTGCGCGGATTCTCCTTAACCTGTGAAGATGTACGTCCCCGGAACTCTGAATGACGTGGAACACGTGCTGATCAACGTGGGAACGGGTTACTTCGTGGAGAAGGTGAGGAGGCGGGACACGGCGAGGGGGGGGGTTTACACACCTGGTTTCACGACGTGACAAAAATGAGTGGCGCTGATCCACTGGAGGAACTTTACACACCCCCTCGAGCGGGCGTCCAGATGCTCCTCACGTCCAGTGAGAGTCGCTCCGTTCTTCTCTTCTGCGTCATCTCTCCATTTCCTGTGCTGCAGGCGATGTGAAATATAACGTGCTCTTCATTAGTACCGTCAATCGGAAGCGCTTCCCCAGACGCGGGCGGTTGATACTGTTCAACCCTGACAAGGCCAAGACCGTTCAAAAGTCCAACCCAAAACATTTGACACTTTTAAAGATAAAGTTCGACATGCCTACGTCGGCCGCTTTACAGTCCGTTGCGAGAGTTTGTAATTATTTGAAAGTAAATAACGTTTAAAAGCTGTAGAAACGACAACGTACCAGAGCAAGTGCATGGATATAAACCTGCGCTACCCTCACGGTTCGAGAAAACACCTTCTGACCAATCAGAGTCCAGAATTTCTCCCCTGTTCCGCTCCTGAACAGTACAGGTGTGTGTGTGTGTGTGTGTGTGTGTGGGGTTTTTTGTGTTTTTCAGAACGTGGAGGACGGTAAAGATTTCTTTAAACGTAAAATCGACTTCCTGACGAAACAGATTGAGAAAATTCAGCCGACTCTACAGGAGAAATACGGCATGAAGCAAGGTGAGTTTATTCTCTCGTGTGTGTGTGTGTGTGTGTGTCACCGCGGCCTCGTTACTAACACATCACTGCCGTTATAATAAACTACAGAAGTTACGCTTCAAGCGCGCAAATACAGCATATAATGACAATAAACTGAAATTAAACGAAACTTTTTAAGCAGCGTGCACCGGTGTCCTCGCCCCTTGTCCCCGCCCCTTGTCCCCGCCCCCTTGCACACAGTGGGGCATTCTGGATATAAACATAATTTTGTCCTCGTGCAGCACTGTTTGATCTCCGCGTGTTTAAAATGATGACTTCTTTCGGGGAGAACATGCGAACTCCAGCGGTGGGACTCGAACCCCCCGACCCTGGAGGTGTGAGGCGGACGTGCGAACCACTAATCCGCCGCGCGCCCACTTCTGTAATGAGCATGTTTAATGAGAGTGTACGTGTCGAGACGTTCCTCTGACGTGTTCTGAGCCACGTTAAAAAAAACGGTTCCGTTTCCTGTAAAGCGTCTCTTTAATCTTTAATGTGTTCTGATCATTTTTTTCTGTCTTTCAGCTGTGGTTGAAGTCATGAACATGAAGCTCCAACAACTGCACAGCCAACAGGCATCACAGTCAGGCACCACCAAGGCTTAGAACTTCTACACACACACACATACACACACACATACACACACATACACACACACACACACACATGTCGTCCAGTTATAAGTTATGGTTCCCACAGTGTGTATACTGAGATGTAAAATAAACCCTTGTTCAGGATTCCTGTGTGTTTATGAATATTCATTACAGACATAATTGTATTAGTGAGTGTGTGTGTGTTGTGTGTAGATGTGTGTGTGTGTGTAGATGTGTGTGTGTGTAGATGTGTGTGTGTGTGTGTAGATGTGTGTGTGTGTGTAGATGTGTGTGTGTGTGTGTGTGTGTAGATGTGTGAGAGTGTGTGTGTAGTTGAAGTTTTTAGTTATTGTTTTAATAAATAAAATGATTTTAAATATATATGATAGAAAGAAGGTTGGTTGGTTCATTTAAACCCGGATTATTGTTTTCTTTATTTCTTAAACCCAGATTTGTTTTTGTTTTGATTATTTTTTTAACGCTGATTATTTTACTTTAGATCATTATTTACCTGAATTGTTTTAGTCTATATTATTTTCTTCACCTAAATTATTAGATTATTATTATTCAGAATCCAACCCGTATTATTTTAGTTTAAATTACTGTATTTCTTAATCTTAATGTTTTGGTTTCAATTCTTTTGCATCAGATTATTTTTGTAAAGTTTTTTTTTAACCCAGGTTAAATTAGTTTAGATTATTTCTAACCCGGTTTATTGCAGTTTAAATGATTTATAACCTGGGATATTCTAATTTAGATGATTTATAACCCGGGATATTGTAGTTTAGATGATTTATAACCTGGGATATTGCAGTTTAGATGATTTATAACCCGGTTTATTGTAGTTTAGATGATTTATAACCTGGGATATTGCAGTTTAGATGATTTATAACCTTGGTTATTCTAATTTATATGATTTATAACCTGGGATATTGCAGTTTAGATGATTTATAACCTGGGATATTGCAGTTTAGATGATTTATAACCTGGGTTATTGCAGTTTAGATGATTTATAACCTGGGATATTGCAGTTTAGATGATTTATAACCCGGTTTATTGCAGTTTAGATGATTTATGCCCCAGGTGATTGCAGTTTAGATGATTTATAACCCGGTTTATTGTAGTGTAGATGATTTATAACCTGGGATATTGCAGTTTAGATGATTTATAACCTGGGTTATTGCAGTTTAGATGATTTATAACCTGGGTTATTGCAGTTTAGATGATTTATAACCCGGTTTATTGCAGTTTAGATGATTTATAACCCGGTTTATTGCAGTTTAGATGATTTATGCCCCAGGTGATTGCAGTTTAGATGATTTATAACCCGTTTATTGTAGTGTAGATGATTTATAACCTGGGATATTGAGTTTAGATGATTATAACCTGGGTGAGTTTAGTGTTTATACCCGGTTATTACATTTGTGATTTATAACCGGTTATTCTAATTTAATATTTATAATGTTATTAGTTTAATGATTTATCACCGGTTACAGTTTAGATGATTTATAACCGGGTTATTTTTTTTTTGCGCCGGGTTCTTTAGGGCTGGTGTTATTGGCTGTGTTATGACTCCAGTTGCCCGGATGCAGTATTTTTATTTTTTGAGTGCATGACTGACTGACTGATATTTTTGTGCTCGGTTGCTATGCGGCGTGTTGCGCGGTGTTGCTAGGGCCCGCGTGCGCATGCGCAGTGAGCGCGGTGTGTGTCGGGACGCTGGTGGAGCTATCTCCAGGTGTTCCAGCAGTGCGGCACAGGGAGGATTCCGTCCTGAACTTCAGCACACAGTTCGGTTCGGTTCTCTCTTCGGTCCGTGTCGGTGTGTGTGTGTGTGTGTGTGTGTGTGAGAGAGAGAGAGAGAGAGAGAGAGAGAGAGAGAGAACTGAAGAGAGACTCCGCGGCGGTGAAGGAGGAGGAGACGCCGAAGAGAGAGCGCCAAAGCCGGCTGATGAGCTCCGGGAGCGGCGCTGAGGCCCAGCAGGCGGAGCAGGAGGTCCAGTCCGGGTCAGAGTGCAGAGGAAGCGGGGAGAGCGAGGAGGAGAGCATGGTGAGTCCGGGCCTGGGGCGCGCTGAACCGGGACACACACACGGAGCTCATGCCCCGCCCTCACAGCTCTATAACCGGCTAACGAGCTGCGGGTTTATCTCCTTCATCTCCCAGCAAACTTCACACAACCGCCGCGAGGGCAACCTCACCCAGCCTCACTGCTCTCTAAAGGGGAAAGCAGCTAACCCGCTCAGAACGGCGATGGTAGCGTCCAGGTGACGTCATGGGCTAATTTGTATATCACAACGTTTTGCGGTGAGATTTTCAGAATATACAAAGCGTAAGAAATGAAACACTTGTGACGTCATGGGGAAATAATCAACAAGTGTTTTATTCCTCTTATACCTTGGATATTTGCCAACAATATATTTTTTTTAATTTATTAGAGAACAAAATGACATTTTTTAAAAATCTGTTTATAGTTACATTTAAAGTTACTTTTAGCTATCACTTACATTATAGCGCTTTTATTACTGTTAACATCACCAAGAGAGTTTAAAAGGAAGTAACGCACAGGGGGACAAATAGCGGTGATTGGTCGTCGGGAGCGACGGGGGGGTGATGTGAGCTAGAGAGGTGTATGGCGGGCAGGACGGTCACTAATGTTTGCTTAAAATATCACTTGATTTGCTGCCAAGTGATCCCCCCCTAATAGACATTAAATCTGCAACACTGCCTCTTTACTTCATTATATTTATTTCTATTTTATTTGACTTTTTGTTTTATTCCGAACTTCCCCACTCACACCTCAGTCAGTAGATTTAATCTGTAAACTGTTCTGTTTTATATGAACACTTTCTCTAGATTTATTCCAGCTGGTGTTCAGCAGTAAGAGTTACTTATTTACACCTTCTTTAGGAGATGAATAACTGAGCAGTGACCGTGCACACACACACACACACACACACACAGTTTCTGTACATACAGAAAGGAAATGCAGTAATATTACATGTCACACGTGTACTTAAAGATGTCTTCCTGCAAAGGAGATCATTTTCTTTGCTGTAAGTTAATCAGGTTTGACCAGTATTTAAATCAACCACTGTGTGTGTGAGGAATAAACGGAGTGAGGAAGTTCATCTGCTTTCGAGTCGAGACTAGTTGATAGAGGACGTGATAAAGGACACACGTGTGTGTGTTTCCGGTTTAAACCGTGTTCAGTTTACATCCACATCATCATCACAGGCTGTGAATTAAACTCCCATCTCTCCGTTAAACCGATCCTGAACTGAGAGAAGTTATTTTTATTTGTTTTATTTTTTTTAAACAAAAACCCGGCTGCGTTTCGGTTCTCGCCATGTGCTCACCCTTACTTCCGGATAAATCAACGGACGTGCTTTTGGACCAATCAGAACGCGCCTTTTTTCGTGACGTGGCGTGCGTTCGGCTCGCGCTAATTCGTCAAAGAGGAGGCGGGGCGTACGCGAGTGAGTAGGCCGATGATTGACGTGTGTGTTGGCCAATCAGAGCCGCGCTGACCTTCTCACCGGCGTTTGGACCGTGCGAGTGTGCGCGAGGCTTCTCAGCACTGAACTTTACCCCTGCGCGCAGCTGCGTTTTTGCGGTATTAAAAATAATAATAAAGAATAAACGCGTTAAATCTGGATTGATATCTCCGTCAGGCGGCTTCAGCGCGAGTTCAGTGACGGGGAAGAGAGAATACATCATCATGCTGCTGTTTGTGGAGGTGAGGGTTGTTTATCCGCGCGACTTGGGCGCGAGGCCGCGAGCTCGCGAGCTTCCAGCTTCAAACTCATTAAAGCAAATAAGTGAAGAAATACTTTCAATATAATAATAATAATAAAGTGCGGCGAATAGTGTAGTGCAGTGCAGGTTTGTTTGAATGTGTAACTTGATAAAAGTTTTAAACGTGGCTCTGTTTTTAAGCTGTTGCTAGTTTGCGGAATTAGCCGCCACGTGAGAGCAGAGGAAGCTAACTACTAGCGGTGAGGGAGAAAATTAAGAATATTTTATAAAACATGATTTTTCGTTTGCTTAAAGACATTAAAATAATGCAATAATAATAATGTAAATACGAACATGAATGAGTAAATAAAAACAGAAGACATAACGGGGGAAAAAATAACCAGTATAAATGATTTAAAAATAAAAGTAGCAATAATAACAACAACAAATGTATTTGATACATTAGTGTGAAAGAATAGAATAACAAATTTCTCACTGATTTCATATTTATATGCCGTTAATTATTCTAAATTACGTTCATTTTGTTAAATGTAATCTAAATAAATCAATTGTGCCGTCAGTTCCGTGATGAGGAGCGCGTGAACGCGTAATTCACACACGTCATTATATATAAAGGAGTTTGTGTGTGCAATTTAAACTGAAGAAATGAATATATTCGAAACTCATTATTCTTTATGTAACAATCTTATTAATAAAGTAATTAATAACACAACGCGTACACACACACACGGTCTGCGTGTTGTGCTCAAGGTTAATGAGATTAGCTGTGTTAGATCTGATTTAAACTCCGTGTGTGTGAGAGCTACACGCCCCTCAGTGTGGTAGACGTTAGACGTCACATGTCTGTAATCCCATGTCTGTAATCCCGGCGTGTGATTGGCTGAGATGACTCAACACTGGAGTATTGTGTGTGTGTGTGTGTTTTGTTGTTAAGGTGACCGCAAAGGGAACCGGTCTGAATCCTAACGCTAAAGTGTGGCAGGACGCGTCAGCTCCTCTCTCCCACAACGCAGAGGAGGCCACGGGAGCTCCTGATTGGCTGCAGGAAGACCACGCCCCCTCCCAACACCTGGATGGTGATTAACACACTAACACCTGGCGCTCCTGGACACGTTATAACCGAGCGTAACACGGTCACGTCCTCATTACACATCATTATACACAAGAATTTCGTGGCTGTAGTTTATATCGATATTATATCGTCGTATCGCCTCGCTCTGATTGGTCAAGACTGTGTTCGTTCAGTAAACGAAGCTCCGCCCCTACACACGTTAGCTGTGATCTGGGAACAGGAACTCGTCCAGGAGCTGTTTGTGTCTCAGAAGGTTCCAGGACTTGTGTGTAAACGCTTCGCTTTGTTTCTCTTCAGGAGGAAAAGGGGTCAGTGCGTGTGGAGACCCCGCCCCTTCTGGAGACCCCACCCCTCCAGTAGACGCCGCTCTCCTGAATGGCTTTGACCTGACTGAACTGGAGTACTCCACGTACGGACCGGGTCAGTGTTGCGCGCACACACACACACACACACACACACACACACGCCATGCATGAATATCGTTATAATGTGTGTGTGTGTGTGTGTGTGTGTAGTGGAGGAAGAGATGTCTGAGGAGAGTCTGAGGGAGTCCCTTAAGAAACAGCTGGAGTTCTGCTTCTCCAGGTAATGAACACACACACACTCTCTCTCTATGTTGCTCTTAAAGCAGTAGTGTGTAAAAGTTCATCACGCTGCAACGTAGAGAAACTTTTAATGAAATAATTAAGAAGTGAGTTTTAAAGTATACATTACAGAAAGTGTCACTGTGTGTGTGTGTGTGTGTGTAGAGAGAACCTGTCGAAGGACCTGTACCTGATCTCTCAGATGGACAGTGATCAGTTCATTCCCATCTGGACCATCGCCAACATGGAGGGTGTAAAGCTCCTGACCTCTGACCTTGACCTGATCGTGGAGGTGCTGAAAGGTACGAACAGGTGACTCCCTTCTCGCCTTTCACCCCCCTTCAGTTTAAAGTGATGTCAGTACTCACCTTCTACTCCTTTTTTTTCGCTACGCAGCGTGTCCCCTGGTCCAAGTGGACGAGAAAGGTGAGAAGGTTCGGCCCAATCACAAGCGCTGCATCATCATCCTCCGAGAGGTTCCCGAGAGCACGCCGGTGGAGGTGAGAGCGCACGAGACACGCCCTAAAAGAAGAACACGGACGAGTGTGATTTGAGGCGCAGCCCGAGTCTGTTCTCAGCACACGGTCACATGGTGCTGTTGTGCAAGCGACACTCCAAACAGCCTCAAGGACGCACGTGGCGGCCATGTTGTGTGTGTGTGTTGATGTATTTTGTGTGTGTGTGTGTGTGTCTCAGGAGGTTGCGGCTCTGTTTAAAAGTGAGAAGTGTCCTCAGGTCATCAGTGTGGAATTTGCTCACAATAACAACTGGTACATCACCTTCCAGTCTGATACTGATGCTCAGCAGGTACCCCCCACACACACACACACCGCACCAGAATCAGTTACTCTCGTCTGTCTGTTCCATAACGCCTCTGTTCCTGTTCTCTTCACAGGCGTATAGATATTTACGTGAGGAAGTGAAAACGTTTCAGGAGAAACCCATCATGGTGAGTTTTACTCTCGGGGGCAGGGGCAGTTTTACAGTGTTATTAGGGCAGTTAGGGGTCACAGTGACATGTTTAACAATACACACACACACCACTGCAGAAATGGTCCTGATCCGTGTCTCTGACTCCGTTTGTGCTGTTCAGTTCTTGCTTTAATATCTTTTTAAATAGTTATTTGTTTATAAATATATTGGGGGGCGGGGCTTATTTCAGAGCCTGGAAAAACCGACACCTGAAACGGATTAAAACGAGGAGGGTTTGTCAGGGTGTCGCTTTAAGCCGAGGTGTGGCCAGTAAACAGACGCGTCGGGCTGGATTTTTAAAAAAATGTATTTATTTAATTTTTTATACAGCTTGTAGGACATTGAGAATTCTTTCACATCACCATAGCAACCAGAAACAACCCCCCCCCCAAAAAAGAACAGTACTGCTTGTCTCACCCCCACCCCTTTTTCACCTTAAAAGGAAACTTGTGTGTTCTTAGTTTTTTAATCTTTTTTTATTTATTTTTTTATTTTAATGAACATTTTTTAATTGAAAGATAAAATACGTGTTAGCTTTTCTGTTTGTGAGGAGTCCTCTACTTCTCTTATTTCTATGCATCCAGACCGATATACAAACTTATTTTGTTCCAGACAAATAGAGTTACATATCGCACCTTTAATGCGCCGTAATAACGTAAGCGCTCGCTCGTCCGTGCCCTCGTTCCGACGCGGTTTATTTAGTGCCGTGTTTGTTTAGACCTCATTTCAAGGCTAGTTTGTTTACACATGTCTGGAGCCTTTTTATTTCGGACCGTGTTTGCGTAGTCGTTCTTTCAGGGCTGGTTCGAGGCCTCGTTTGTGTGAGCGTGGTTTGTTGCTGGTTCTGTCCTGCACTTTTCTCCCCCGGTGATGATCAGTATCGCGCTTGGAAGGATCCAGAACCACTGCTGCTGTAGAGATTCCTTTTGACTCTTTCTCCCCTCTCTCACTTCTCTCTCATCACTACTTCTCTCTTTTTCTCTCTCTCTCTCTCTCTCTCTCTCTCTCCCTCCATCTGTTCTCTCAGTGCGGTTGGTTCTGCCCTAATGACCGTGAGATTATGAGATCTGAGGGGGTCCAGGACACGTTCACGAATAAAAGCGTGTCGTTATTTACCTTGGGTAATATTGACATTAAACACTTCTGTTCTCTCTCTCTCAGGCTCGCATTAAGGCCATAAACACCTTCATCGCTAAGAACGTCTTCGGCGCGGTGGACTCGGCCGTGTACGCGGGAGCCGCTCAGACTCCGTACTCGTCTCCGCTCTACCTGCAGCAGGTGTTCCAGCCTCAGCAGTATCCGCTCTACAGCCTCCTCCCTCCCTCCTGGAGCCCGTCGCCTGCGCCTTACTTCGAAACGCCGCTGGTAAGGAAACACCTGCGTCGATGCCGAAGATATTGTTGTCGCGGTCACCACGCTGGGCGATAACGGCGCCGCGTACGAGTCGCCCCTGAAGCCTTTTTGAAAGATAAAGGAGTGACAGGGTGAGCCGAGCTGAGTGGCTCGCTAAGACCAAGTGAAGATTGTGGTAGTCTGAGTGGTGGTGGTTTTTTTTTTTTTTTTTTTTTTTTTTTTTTGTGTCTAACTGAGGTTGATGCGGTGTGGTTGCTACGGTGATGAGAGGGTTAATTTATGACGATCGGCCCGCCATTTTGTGATCCGCACCCGAGTGCGGCACAAAAGGGTTTTTATTTATTTATTTATTTAGTTATTTCTGTCCAGAGATCTGTTCCCTCAGGGTCACGGTTGGGGTCAGGGTTATGTGGACTATACATTTGGGTTCATTTATGATGCGTATTAACATTTTGCATGTGTACGTAATGTGGTGTTTGCATTTTCTACCCACTCGTGTGTGTGTGTGTGTGTGAGAGACCCAGTGATGAGAAACTGAAGCGCATTAGAGGGATCCGGGGGGAAGAGTAAGGACTTTCGGGACTTCTCTCTCTCTCTCTCTTTATTCTTTATTCTTTTATTTCTTTTCCTCAGTTGCTCTCTTTGTTCCTGAAAGTTCCTCTCCTCCGTCTCCGTCCCTGTGAGCGTTGAGATTATGAGATCTGAGGGTCCGTGTGCTTCAGAGAAGATGTTTAGTTCAGTGTGTTCTGTATGTGACTCTGTGTGTGTTGTTTTTTAACTCCCGTAGGCTCCGTTTCCCAACGGAACCTTTAACGGTTTCAACGGAGCAGGAAGCTACAAGAGCGGCTCGTCTCCCCTCGGCATCGCCCGGCACTTCCCCCGCAACCGGTACGAGCATCTCAAACCTGGGATCGGATTCACCTTTAAAAGACTGTTGGTTATTACACGTGATTTTGTTAATATACGGGGAAGTTAAATATCATTCAGTGTGTGTGTAAGTGAGATATAATATTATTATTATTATTATTAATAACGTCCTGTTTAGATTAGATTTGACCAGACAGACTGCTATCGGTTTTAGTGGAGAACCTTCCATAGTGCACCGTCCCACAAGGTTCTATTCCAGACCCCTTCCTCATGTACTTCACACTCGAGATGTTTCAGAGGAGTAGGATGTTCAGGAAAGGTTCTGGAGAAGGCGTGTCCAGGACCTGTGCTGATCTGAACTATTATCATCTAGTTAACGTCGTAGAAAACGTATGACTGTCTAGAAAGAAGAAAACGGTGGATGTGCGGAGATGTTCTGGTGGAGAGGAGTTCGAATATCTTGGTCCTGGTTTGGAGTTTGGTCACCATGATGGATGTGTCACAGTGATCTTTGTTTGTAGGAGCCAAGTGAAGCCGCTGTCCCGAGCCGACGGGCCTCAGGCGGACGGGTTCTCGGGTCTAAGCGGTACACAGAACCCCCGGACCCCAGGCCCAGGACCCAGTTCTGACTCCGTCACTTCCTCTGACTCTCCCCTGTCTCCCAGTGAGAACGGACTCAACGACCTGGGCAGCAACAGAGCCAGGTCGGTCCACACACACACACACAAATATGCAAATATTAGCACGACTGTCCAGAAAATGTTCTGGGTAAATGATACACCTCCAGATGTTCTGGAGAAGAACACTTGTTCCTGTATCTGACCCAGTGATGAGAGAATGAAGCGCATAGAGGGAAATCCAGGAGTCGAGGGCGTGGCTTTTTCTTTCTTTTCTCTCCTCTCTTGTCTTTGTTCTTCTCTCCTCCTCTCTAAGCCCCTCCCACTCCTGTCCCAATGAGCGGGAAGATTATGAGATCTGAGGGTCAGACACAATGAACAGTTACGCCTTTAATTAAGACTTCATTTCTAGCAAACCTTCGTTCAGTTTAATAGACTGTGTGTGTGTGTGTGTGTGTTTAAGGAGAGGAAGTTACCGTGGCCTGAGGCGAAGGAGGGAAGACGAGCGAACGGTAAATCACGCAAATCGCCTTTCTAGCGTTCGTATCTGTTTTGTTTATTTTGCTAATTTTTTTATTTTTTTTTACCCTCCCTTTACAGAGATCCCTCCCATCAGCCGAGGTCAAAACCCCGCCTCCCAAGTTTGACCTGGCGACCTCTAACTTTCCTCCTCTTCCGGGGGGCGTGGCCGGGCCGCTGCCTGGGGGCGTGGTCACGTTGACGGAGAGTGTTCTGGAGAATCGCATGGCTGATGTAGTGAAAGGCCTGAACAGAGACAAGGTGCAGAATCAGGCGTGTTTAAATCCTCACCCTTCAACTACTGTAGAAACCTAACCAGCACCTCCTGGCCAATCACAATCCAGTATTCTGCAGCGCTGTGATGTTATAAACGTTGTGTGTGTGTGTGTGACACGTTATTAAGTAATGTAAATTGTGTGTGTTCCAGTTGGACAGCAGTAAACAGGAAGTGAATAAAGATTCTCGAGCTGCTCAGGAGGACGTGCCAGTTCCTGTTCCTGCCACGCCCACATCTACACCCATACTCACACCGCAGGACACGCCCAACTCCAGGTGTGTGTTTTCATAACCACTTTATACAGTCTGAGAACAGGGAGTGGGGGGGATGTGGAAGTGTGTCATAGATTATATTAAATGAAGGAAGCTCATTGGTTCTCTCTGTGTTCAGTGTTTCAGTTCAAGTGAAGATCCCAGACGAGTGTCGGACCCCAACAGACACGATACCGGTCCTCAGTCCTGCTCCAATCATCAGCACTGCTGCTCAGCCTGACTCCGCCCCTAAACCCACACACCCCGCCCCCTTCAGCACACCTGTACAGGTATGATCAGGAGGATTGTTCAGGCTACAATATTTCTTTCCTCTCATAACCAGTTGAATAGTAAACCAAATGCTAATCAGTTATTGGTTGTTTAAAAGTAATAGGGCGGGGCTTATTTCATTTTATTTGTTTGCTTTGAACTCCAGGAGCCTCGGAAACTGAGCTACGCAGAAGTGTGTCAGAAACCCCGCAAAGACCCTCCACCTGCACCCTGTCCGTGCCCCACCCCCGACCCCGCCCAGTCTCCGCCCGCCCTCAGCCAGCCGCTCCGGGAGCTCGGAGTGAACAAAGCGGATCCGGAGGCGAGCCATCCTGCCGAGAAGCCGTGTGAAGGAAGACCGCCGCGTGAGCAGTACCGCCGCGGCAGTGTTAGCAAGGGGGCGGGGTTCAAGCTCCGAGAACAGCAAAGACGGCCCCCTCAGGGACGACGCTCCTCCCCTCACACCGGATTCAACAACAGACGCAGCGGGAAAGAGCAGAACATCCCGCCGAGATCGCCGAAGTGACTGTGTGCGGGACGTTTGTGCGCTTTACACCGACGTCGTGTATAAATATTTAATGTAAAGAGAGTTTATAAATTCTATAGAATCTATTAAAGTATAAAAATTATAAAACTGCACTACTTCTGGGACGAACAGGCGGCCGACACGCCGCGGCCCGAGCCACTTATATACAAACAAAAAGGGAAGATGAAGTCTGGACGTGACCCTCAGGAGCTGTAAAGGCGTGTGTGTGTGTGTGTGTGTGTGTGTGGGTGGTTAAAAAGAAACACGGGGATGGGGAACGCGCCTCGCCGCGTCTCCGTTTTCCTCATGTAACAAGACACTAAGCTTTATTGTGTTTCTTTTTAACGTACTGTTCATTCAGAAGAAAACAGAAAAACATCAAGGTGCCGACATTTACGCTGTATAAACGTTGCACTTAGGATTGGTTGCTATGGTGAAATGGAGGCAGGGTTGCCTGGAAAACCGAACGAGAAAGCAGTTCACCGAAGGGGAAAGGACACGGCACACTTGCCAGTGTGCTTCTGTTGGGACTTTCACTTTGTAGCTTTAACCAAGTGAACTTTGACCTGTGAAATCATGAGCCAATAGGAAACAAGAAGGCGAGGACGATATTGTTTAGTTGATTTGAGACAAAAATATATATATATACGTCTTCGCTGTTTATTACTGAGAATATAAGTAGCGTCACGCTGAACTTTTTTTTTTTTTTACGTTTTCGTGACGTCACGTCCATCGAAATATGTTTTTGTTTTTTGTTTGTTTTTCTTTCTCCTGCTAAGATTTTCTTGCTAGCTATGTTAGTAACGTTGAACGTAAAGATGATGCACACTCCCCTGTGTGGGAAGTGAAGATGTTTGGATGCGTGACCTTTCAGGAATCGTGTGAGATTCATCGTTTTCATCTCATGGTTTTAGAGAAACGGTGCTAACGAGAAGAGGAGGAGTTATGAATTCCCTGGAGGATGTTTCTCAGGATGAAGGGAGGACGGCCGTGTGACGTGACCTCGGAGAATAAAAAGCAGAGCACTTGGAGAAGCGCGACGTAGCGGGGTTTACGGCCGCCGTGTCGTCCTGTGCCAGTTACGCAACCTCAGCAGCTCATCGCGTTATATGCTGATACGTGTAAAGCTTAGGGGCGGGGCCATCCGTCGGAAGTGTATCACGATATTTACAGGCGTGTTTTGAAACCACTTTTTGACGATTCTTTGAACATTTAATTGTTGCTAAAACGCTGAGAGTTTATCACAGTATCGATGTTGTATCATGTCCAGCGCTACTGCTGTCCTGTGGGCGTGGCCTATCCAGCATTGTGGGGTTTGTTTTTAAGTTTCGTTCAGAAGTAACAGTTGCTTCTGAAGCTGTTTTAGTCAAACAGATTAAATCCGTTGTCTGATTTTGTAAAAAAAGAACAAAACAAAAATATATATATATATTAATATTAATTTCCACGTGAACGCAAACGTAACGGTGCGCATAATTAATTACCCTGATGTAATACCTGCGACCGGCGCACGATAGCGTAATGTCGCTCGTCTTCCTGCTCTCATGTCTTTATTACACTTTATGGTATAAATGAAATCCATCCTCTGCTGTAGAATAATAATAATGTGATGGAAGTTTTGATGTGTTTGTGTCTGTGATTCAACCTGTGTGTGTGTGTGTGTGTGTGTTTAATGTATACAAAGTGTGTATAATACTTATAGAATGTGTGTGTTGGATTTACGGGAAAATCGTCCATGTGATCATCATGTGGATTTCTGAATCATTTTGGATATGATTCTGAGTCGATTCATCTGTTCATTTAAATGTTAATGGTTCATCGAATGAATTCATGAATCGTTTTGTTCGTGATTCAGAGTCGAAATGTGTTAATTATATTTCCTCTAGTGTTAACAGTTTGTGTTTAAACGTGTGTGTGTGTGTGTGTGTGTGTGTTGAGCGTCCTGACTTTATTAACGCGGACATGATCGTTATTTTCTCATGGTGTGAAACGTAAACGGCACAAAATCCAGACCAAAGTCCAATCAGCAGAGAGACAATCTCAGGAAATGCTGTTTAACTGCAGTGATTCCCCCATAACCCTACGACCTCTGACCCTCATTAAGCACTTGATGTTGAACCGTTGCGTCTGATTGGTTGCTGATGAAATCTGAATTTTGTGTGCGTGCGTGTGTTTGTGGCTTGTGAATGTTTCTAAAACTTTCTGAATGGGATTAATCTCGTCCCAGCTCGTGTTTTCCCCCTCTGTCGTTGTTTTTATTTAGTGTTTGTATTTATTTGCATTAGCTCCTGTATCTGTGTTTATGGGTTTTTATTTCTTCTTGCTCCCAGTGATAGATAATGTAGACATTGTACCACTGAATAGGGGTTTTTAATTATTAATGAATGAATTAATTTGGACTGATGAGCAGTTTTTGGTGTAAATCTAAACATGTTAATTTGTTTCAGGTATTTTAGAGTTGTACGAGGGTTTGTTTGGGGTTTTTTTCCTCTCTAGAGGTTTCTAGTAGCAGGATTGCTAGAATTTATTTCTCTTGTTTTATAGTTGTTTTTTTGTCCTCCCACTTTTTTTTTTTACTTTTTGTTTTCTTTATTTTATTTTAAAGGGAGGCTTATAGCCAACAGCTGATGAGTAAAATGTATCGAGCACGTGGTCGTAAAAGATCTACAGAGTTGTTTAAAATGATGACGCGTTTAAAAAAAGAAAATAAATGAAGTGAGCTGCATTTGTTTTTGTTGAGTTTTATTAGTCATCTACATCTTTCACAGAGAGAATATTTATTTGAATCACACTTACTATTTTGAGTATTTTATTTGAATCACATTTTAAACTAACACCATTTTAAACTAACACTGTTATTCTTTTAATTAGGTTTGTATTTTTTCCCCCAACAAAACATTTAAAGTTATTTAAATGTACACATTTGTATTTCATTTACATTTTTTAAAATGGTACTTTGTTTTTTTAAACTTTTGTATTTTACAATAGATTTAAAGTTACATACGTGTTCTCTTTATTTTTATTCTAATTACACATTTTTTACATTTAATAGCAAATTTATCTTTTTATTTAAAATATTTTCTCATCAATCAATTTTATTTGATTTTAATGTGAAATTTCTTTTGTATTTTTTTTTTTATTTTTTTTTTTTTTTTTTTTTTTTTTTTTTTTTTATAAATTTATTTTTATTTTTTTTTTTTTTTTTTTTTTTTTTTTAAAAAAAAAAAAAAAAAAAAAAAAAAAAAAACACACAGGGGGCGCGCAGGAAAAACGAACCGAGAAGGGGGCGTTCCAACCCAACCCCCCCTGGGGGGGGGGGACCCGCAAACCCCGCTGGGGGAACCCGCCCGCCGGCCGGCCGGCGCGCGCCACCTCCTTGCCCGACTTCGTTTCTTCGAGGCTGAAGGAGTAGTGAAGGCAGCAGCTCGGGAGAGTGCGCGAGGGAGGAGCGGGGTGAGTTAGTAAACACCGACCGTGCGCGAGACCTTCAGTGTTGGCTGACCCTAGCTCGCGACGCGTTCGTAATAGCGTGGTGTTCATTGTGGCGGTTAAAAACCGGTGGGGGGTTTTTATTTCCCATCTGAGCGCGAGTGTTTACACAACATCCTCCGAGCTGTGAACTAGCTTTAGCATTAGCCTGTTAGCTCCATCCAACTACATACTTCAGACCCCCAGCGCTAATGCTAACGCGGGCTAGCTTCGACAGTCGGACAGCGCGCTAGTTCCGGTCGCCTGACTGATTCGGTACGTGTTCATGTAGACGTGTAGACCCGTTTACCGGAGAGGGTTCGGTCACCTGTGGCGGAGTTAGCCCGCGAGCTAAGACAGCGCTAGCAGATGTGTCAGGTTGTCCTTACAGCGCGCGCGCTCGCTCGCTGTCTCCACATCCTCCATCACTCCACTCCATGTGGGTTTGTCTTTATCCTTCACTCATAAACACACACACACACATGTATACACTCACACTCACATATATATATATATATATATATATATATATATATATATATATATATATATATATATACACACACACACACACACACACACACACACATGTACATACATACATACATATACACACCCACACACACTCATCAACACTGTCCTGCAGGCGAGGAGCGGGAGTGTCTGGGCTTTCAGAGGAGCACATGCTTAGAGCACACACACTCACACACACACACACACATCTACACATTCATATCACACACTGGTGCACGGAGCGGAAATGAGGCGCGCACTGATCTGATTTATAACGTGTCCTTAATGTTAAACCGAGTCACTACATCTCACACACACACACACACTCTAATCATCACTGTTTAAAAACTTACAGTTTGGTTAAAGTCTGTGTGTGTGTGTGTGTGGGGGGGTGTTGTCACAGTATCCTTGTGTACTGTGTTATTTTTAAATCCGAGTGTGCATGAAGAGAAAAGCGATTCGACCCAAACATCCCATCACGATACTTGATGCCGATTATGTACCATACACGTCTGTTTTTAAAGAATAATTGTGTGTGTATAAAGTTTATATGTATTTTTAAGCTTTAGAATCATAGAATTGCAATTGACTTCTTTTCAGTGATTGTTTGATATTATTATTATTATTATTTAAATATTTGACCTATATAAAGTAAAATATGAAGCATTAAACGTGGGTTTGTCTGGTGTATTATTTTTAAAGTATGGTGGTGATGTCTGTCGGTCGTACCGCTCGGCCCCGAGTTCTGATATTCAGGGTTTTTTATTATTTATTTGTTAGGTAATTAGTGTCTAAAGAAACATCCTGTACTAAAATGTTTAGGTTTTTAGTTATTTTGCGGTTGCGGTTAAGAATCATGCATCGTATAAAAAGGAGTTTGTTGACCGTGAGTTGAGATCAGTGCGGGTGTGCGGTGATGGATGCACAGTGGTACCTGTTGGGAGGTTTTGGTTAGTCTGGGTGGGTGTTGGGAGGCAGCAGGGTGTTGAGTAATCTGAGTGGCTCATAGAAGAAGCTGCTGCTGGTGGTGGTGGTGGTGGTGGTGGTACGGACATTCCGGTACCGTCTGCAAGATGGCAGGAGGGGGAAGAGTCCACGGGAGGGGTGGGAGGAGTCTGAGCTTCGCAGATGAGGTGTTTAATATTGGGTGGAGAGACTCTGATGATCTTCTCATCTGATCTGCTCTGTGTCGTCCTTCTGTAGAAGGTGGTGAGGAGAGAGGGGGGGGGTTGGCTCTCTTCAGCACCAACAGTAAGTTGAGGTGCTGCTGCTGGACCGTCTAGGCGAGGCAGGTGGTGTTGAGAGACCAGGAGAAGTTCTCCGTCGTGTGCTGGGGTGTCACCAGCAGACGTGATGATGAGATTAGAGATGCACTTTGCGGGGCAGGGTGAACAGCATCCTTATGTAGTTGTGCTTTTGGTCCAGACGGGTCAGAGAACCCTTCTGTAGCTCCGAGAGTGACTTAGAGCATGATATGACCGGTTTAATCAATAATAATAATAATAATAATATATTTCTTGTGTGTGTGTTGTCCTCAGAACCCCCTGAAGTGTTCGAGTTCTTTTCCGGCTCATCGTAACTTCTTCCCGTTCTGGATGGTGGTGCTGAAGTAAACCTGGGAGGTGTTGGACGTAAAATGGGCGACGATCGACCTTTCGTGTGCCCCGCCCCCGGATGTGGACAGGTGAGACCTTTTCGTCAAGTGGTGCTCCGGTCAACGGAGCAGGTCTTGTGTGGACAGACGTTTAAATTACACGCGCTATAGAACATATAAATATATAAAACTCTGAAAAAGGAGTTCCGGTCCCTTTTCCTGAAGGTGTTCTGGTATCCCTGAGCCACACGACTACAGCAGATTCCCCCGTATCAAAAAGTAGTTCCGGTCACTTTATACCGTCCTGATGCTTCTGTGGTATTCTTACGCCACCAGAGAGAGAGAGAGACACACAACTCCCACAGGTCCTTCCCTCTGAATAAGCCGTTCTGTTTACTTAACACCTTCCTGTTGTTTGTGTGTTAGCGGTTTACAAACGAAGACCACCTGGCGGTTCATAAACACAAGCATGAGATGACGCTGAAGTTTGGACAGGCTCGAACTGACACGGTGATTATTGCAGGTGTGGATTATTCATGTGTCATGACTTTATTTAACACGCCACACACAGCTCCGTCAGCTGCCCAGGAGGAAGTCCAGCTCATCTGTTACTCTGTGTGTGTGTGTGTGTGTGTGTGTGTGTGTGTGTGTGTGTGTGTGACAGATCAGACCCCGACTCCCACCCGCTTCCTGAAGAACTGCGAGGAGGTGGGTTTATTCAGTGAGCTCGATGGCTCCTTCGAACACGAGCTCCGTAAATCGCAGGAGGAGGAAGAGCGAAGAACCAAAAGCACGGTGAGATACAGTACTGTTCATTTCATAAGTATTCACCCCCGCTGTGAAGTTCTCCAGAATTTTTCTCGTGCTTCAACCTGGAACTGAAATGGACTTTCGTTACTCCATGTCTCCCATCATCCCTGCCGTGAAACATGGTGGTGGTAGCGTGGTGTTCCGGAGATGCTTTTCATCAGAAGTATTCGGGCTAGCGTTGAGGGTATGACAGATCTAGGACAATCCTAGAAGAAAACCTGTTCCTGAGACTGGGGGCGGAGCTTCACTTACCGACAGGACGACATCATGAGCTGCGTTATAAATTGATTAGTAATAGTAGTCCTGTACTAGATGCTTCTTTCTTTTACTTCCTATTTTTGGTCATTTTGGGCGGGGCTGGTGCTTCGATGACGCGTGGTTTCTGATCCTCCGTATATTTGGCTGAATTGTGGGATTCATCTTCACTTTTTTATGGATTTTCTCCTCCAGATTTCCGCTGCTCCTCCCTCCGAGATAAAGGAGCGAGAAGGACCTCTGGAGATCGACTCTTCTCCTCCGGACAGTCCTTCATCTGTCTCCAGCATGACCGACTCCAAAGACTCGGAGACGCTGGTGAAGGAACCCGTTCCCATCAGGAAGAACAAGGTGAGGCTGAGAGGCGGGAGTATCCACAGGTGAGAGGTGTGAAGTGTTCTCCAACACGCATCATAAAAACTCTTTTACTTTTTTTTTTTGTTTCTCTTTATTTTGCATCAGGGAAATATCGGAGACGGGGGGGGTTTGATTTTAAAAACGATTTTCACGTCTTTTCTTCAGTAACGTGGGAAAGGGAGAACATCAGTGATCAAATATCTACAGTTGCTTCACAAAAATGCGCCGATTCAAATATTTACTTATTGCCACTTTAATCGATTTAGTTTTGAATGATATTTACGCCTTGAAGCAAAGCTAAGCTTTCTGTTTATCATTTTTCCTACATGGGAAATCGCCTCCTCTACCCTTCCATGACATAGCCCCACCCCCAACAAAGTGGGCATGATCTGGACGGTTTGGGGGAGGAAGAGGAGTTTTATTAGTGTCCCCCCCCCCCTTCTTCTCCAGCTCTAAACTATCCTTCAAGACTCTTCTTTTGTGTAATTGAGTAAAAATGTTTTGTTTTCTTGTAAACAGGAAGTGCCTCCAAGGACAGCAGCAGCAAGTGCTACGCCCACACCCACCATCGTACGCCCCGGGTCACTCCCTCTGCATTTAGGATACGACTCTATAAACCCCACTCAGCCGTCGCCCACGTCCGTCATCACCCGGACTCCGCCCTCCAACAGGCTCAGGTATGCCACGTGCGCATTAACATCTCATTAACAGTTATTATTTATTTATAAATATGGTAATTAACACGAGTTCTGTCTCTCTCTCCAGTTCTCCCTCGGCTTCCTTTCCCATGATGATGCAACTTCCTAACGGTCAGACTGTCCCTCTGCTTCCCAGTCCAGGACAAACATCTGTCATATCAGTGCGTCTGACACACACACAGTTTTTTTTTTTTTTTTTTTTTACCTGCATGTGTGTTTTGAGTCTGATTAAACGTGTGTGTGTGTGTGTGTGTGTGTATGTAGGTGGCCAGGTCATCAAATCCAGTACCCAATATCCCTGGAATTCCCGGCCCTCCGCTTGGTGGAAGCAGCAGTGGCTCCTCCTCTCCGTCTGGATACAACTCGCATAATGATGCCAAGATGGTGAGAAACACTCTCACTCTCTCTCTCTCTCTCTCTCTCTCTCACACACACACTTCATAGAGCGTATATAATGTATAGTAACATTATATACTTGCGTCGTTGTATTGTGTGTGTGTGTACGCACGCTCCTCTAGAGGCTGAAAGCTGCACTGTCACCTCAAAGTGTTAGCGGACCAATACCAAGCCAGAAACCTGAACCCAGTGAGACTCTCTCACCTGCACAGCCACAGGTACACCTGTACACCTGTATACCTGTAACCATTTAGATTTATTCACTGAGCCGATGCTTTCATGCAAAGCAAATCTGAGATTAGGAAGAGTACAAGATCCTGCTGTCCGGATTGAGGTCGGAAGTTCATTCCACCACTGAGGGACGGTCAGTGTAAAGGTTCTGGAAAGGAACCTCATGAGGTTGTGGCTTTCCTTCAGCCAGTCTGAGATGTCGGACAGGTAGAGATGTGTTACTGAGCTGGATCTTCAGACTGGAAGGACAAATGGAGCTGAGTATCTTCATCATAGCAGTGATGTGAGAAGCCGTGAGGGCCCCAGAGATGTAGTATAAATAGAAAAGAGTAGAGGACCCAGATCTGACCCCTGGGGAACCCCAGTTGGGCGTTTCTGAGATTCAGATACCTCTCCCTTCCATGATGCCTTGAAGGATCTGCCTGAGAGATAGGATTCCACCCAACGCAGAGCCGTTCTGGTGATGCCTAGACCGGCGAGAGTTGACGGGAGGATCTGATGATTCACAGCGTCGGAGGCAGCAGAGAGGTGGAGTAGGATGAGGACAGATGATCGTGAGGTCGTAAGGCTTCAGTGAGGGAAAGCAGAGCAGTCTCCGTGGAGTGACTGCTTGTGAAGCCGGACCGCTTGGTGTCCAGGAGGTTGTTCTGTGTGAGAAAGTGGAGAGTTGATTGAGAACGGATCCGTCAAGGGTTTTGGACAGGAAATGGAGGAGGCAGACAGGTCTGTAGTTCTCAACCGCGGCAGGGTTGAGTGTTGGTTTTTTTTAAGCAGCGGTGAAACCCGGGCCTGCTTCAGTGAGGTAGAGAAGGTGCTGGTGGAGAGGGATGTGTTTAAGATTAAGAGTCTGTCTATGCGTGTCTGGGGTGGAGAAATGGTTCCCAATTGATGTAACCTTGTCAGAAGGGAAAGTGGCAAAGTCCGCTGCAGTCAGAGAGGTAAACCTGTACATCTGCACATCTGTAGATCTGTTAATCTGTACGCTTGCACATCTGTATACCTGCACATCTGTTAATCTGTACATTTGTGCATCGGTATACCCGCACATCTGTACACCTACTCATCTGTATACCTGCACATTTGTACGTCTGTATACCATCACATCTGTACGCGTTCACATCTGTATACAGTGAGGGGAAAGAAGTATTTGATCCCCTGCTGATTTTGTACGTTTGCCCACTGATAAAGAAATAATCAGTCTATAATTTTAATGGTAGATTTATTTGAACAGTGAGAGACAGAATAACAACAAAAAAATCCAGAAAAACGCATGTCACAAATGTTATAAATTGATTTGAATTTTAAAGAGGGAAATAAGTATTTGACCCCCTCTCAATCAGAAAGATTTCTGGCTCCCAGGTGTCTTTTATACAGGTAACGAGCTGAGATTAGGAGCACACTCTTAAAGGGAGAACTCCTAATCTCAGCTTGTTACCTGTATAAAAGACACCTGTCCACAGAAGCAATCAATCAATCAGATTCCAAACTCTCCACCATGGCCAAGACCAAAGATCTCTCCAAGGATGTCAACAAGATTGTAGACCTACACAAGTCTGGAATGTTCTACAAGACCATCGCTAAGCAGCTTGGTGAGAAGGTGACAACAGTTGGTGCGATTATTCGCAAATGGAAGAAACACAAAAGAACTGTCAATCTCCTCGCGGCGCGGGCGCCATGTAAGATCTCACCCGTGGAGTTGCAGTGATCATGAGAACAGTGAGGAATCAGCCCAGAACTACCGGGAGGATCTTGTCCATGATCTCAAGGCAGCTGGGACCATCGTCACCAAGAAAACAATTGGTAACACACTACGCCGTGAAGGACTGAAATCCTGCAGCGCCCGCAAGGTCCCCCTGCTCAAGAAAGCACATATACATGACTGTCTGAAGTCTGCTAATGAACATCTGAATGATTCAGAGGACAACTGGGTGAAAGTGTTGTGGTCAGATGAGACCAAAATGGGGCTCTTTGGCATCAACTCAACTCGCCGTGTTTGGAGGAGGAGGAATGCTGCCTATGACCCCAATAACACCATCAACACCATCAAACATGGAGGTGGAAACATTATGCTTTGGGGGTGTTTTTCTGCTAAGGGGACAGGACAACTTCACCACATCAAAGGGACGATGGACGGGGCCATGTACCATCAAATCTTGGGTGAGAACCTCCTTCCCTCAGCCAGAGCATTGAAAATGGGTCGTGATGGGTATTCCAGCATGACAATGACCCAAAAACACGGCCAAGGCAACAAAGGAGTGGCTCAAGAAGAAGCACATTAAGGTCCTGGGTGGCCTGGCCGTCTCCAGACCTTAATCCCATAGAAAATCTGTGGAGGGAGGCGTGAAGGTTCGAGTTGCCAAGCGTCAGCCTCGAAACCTTACGACTTGGAGAAGATCTGCAAAGAGGAGTGGGACAAAATCCCTCCTGAGATGTGTGCAAACCTGGTGTCCAACTACAAGAAACGTCTGACCTCTGTGATCGCCAACAAGGTTTTTACCACCAAGTACTAAGTCATGTTTTACAGAGGGGTCAAATACTTATTTCCCTCACTGTACCTGTTCATCTGTACGCTTGTAGACCTGTTCACCTGCACATCTGTACACGTGTACATCTGTGTGTGTGTGTGTTTCTCCTGTTGTCACGTGTATTATGACGTTTATAATCAGTTGTTACGTTGTCGCACTGTGATGTAGTTTGTGTTAACGCATGTGTTGTTTCTTTTTATCTGTCGCTTTCTCTCTTTCTCACGCTAGGTGTCTCCTGCAGCTCCGAGAGGTGGGCGTCGGCGTCGTGGGTCGGAGGTCGAGCCTGACGAGCGCAGACGCCGTTTTCTGGAGCGGAACCGAGCGGCTGCTTATCGCTGCAGACAGAAAAGGAAAGTGTGGGTCAACGCCCTGGAAAAGCGGGCAGAGGAACTCGCCACTGCCAACGTCACACTCACGGTAACACACACACACACACTCACACACACACATAGTATAACCCCATGGGGAATGTCTTTAATTGTGTGTGTGTGTGTGTGTGTGTGTGTGTGTGTGTGTGTGTGTGTGTGTGAGACAGAACGAAGTGTCTCTGCTCAGATCCGAGGTGACGCGTCTAAAGGAGCTCCTGCTGACTCATAAAGACTGTCCCATTACTGCCATGCAAAAAAAAGCCTACCTGGGTAAGAGCTGATTTATTATTTACCTGTCAGAACGTCAGAGTGAGCAGAGTTTCATCCTCCCGAGTGGAGCAGCGGAACATTAGCCTTATTGTCCAGAGATCGCGATTTCCAGTGCAAAAGGCAAAATTGGCTGTGCTCTGGCAGAAGCTCGCTCACCTGTCAATCACAGACACACTAGCCAGTCGTGTGCATCTGTTAGCTCATGTATGGGGAAGAGGGAGCATCGCACTTTCTTCCGAGTGTGTTACTCCTCCCCCGATGCAGCACGAGCAGCAGTTCCATAGATGCGGTCGGCAGCTTCACGTGTCAGCCCCCCCCCACCCCCCCTCCCCCGTTAACGGATTAGCATTACATGATTAAATTAATTAGTTAATGAAATGTGCAGGTTAGTTAGTTAGTTAGTTAGTTAGACTCCGCCTCCATGTCCCTGATGTAATACCCTGTGTTTTGGTACCACATGACCGGTTCTAGATCGGGTTCTGTGCTATGACTTTCCTCTGTTTGTGTGTGTGTGTAGCTGCAGGTGTAGACGAGAGCTCGGTATCGGCGCTGGTTCTGCCCGTCTCGGTTCCGGCTCCGGTCTCCGTTAACGGACTGAGCGTGCGAGCGGCGGAGGCGGTGGCCGTGTTGGCGGGGATGGGGTCGGGCCAGTGGAGCGGCGCAGGAGCAGGCGGAGACACGCCCACCCAGTCACAACCCACCTCCAGATGATGTCCATGCGCTTCGGCCGACGGGAAGGGGGCGTGGCTCGAGGAGGTGCGCGTGTCACAGGAGCGCATTGTTTTTGAACTGTTGAAACCACTCCCCGCTTTTCACTCTCACCGTTTTCTCCTGACTTAAGTGTGTCACGTGATGTCGCTGGCTGACTATACAGACTCGGACGCACTGCAGGAAAACACACACACACAGAGAGAGAGAGAGAGAGAGAGCGCGAGCGAGCTCATATCCTGTACTTACTCATGTTACGTTTTTATTACTCGGATATATTTCTTTGGTGTTTGTGACTGCATGATTCGTTCAGACCAGTTCACACGAGCAGGTGACAAGTCGCTCATGTCGCTTGTGGGCGTGGCCTGTCCTGCGTTCCTATTAGAAACCGAGAACGCTCTGAGCAGTGTGCAAATCGAAACGGTTGTGTGATTTACGCGTCACGCGCTCGGCTTCGTTCTCAGATCAGCAAAGCGAGCTCGCGTACGCTCACCAAAGATCTCTGCTCCTTCCTCCCAACGTCTCCGTACGCCGCTAACGAGAGGGCGGATATGACCGGACAAGACCAAACCATGGTTATGCGTGTTTTTTTTTTGTTTTGTTTTTTCTTCTTCCGTTTTTGCGAGAAATGATCGCAGGTCGGAACTGAATTTTTGCCACGGGATCGTTCGAGTGATTTTTACCGGATTTGCAAAGAAATCTCGCCTCAGAAGTTGCTGAAATCCCCGTCTGCAGAAAACGAACCCTGTCGCTCGCTAGTGTGAACGTAGGTTTAGACGCGTTAACGTGCTAGGCTCCGCCTCTCTTCTCTCTGCACTTCCTTCTTTTTGTCCTAACTCTGAACAGTGAAAGTGGAAATCCTTCCGTCGAGGAAGAGCGGCGTAATTTTATATACGGGTGTTAATATCGGTCGGTGTGTGTGTGGCATTTTTGTTTTTAACAAAAATAATCTGCTTTGTTCATTTCGACAGTACAACAACTCGCATCATTTGTGTGATTTACAGGTTTTAAAATCATTGTAGGATCTCAGGACACACACACACACACACACACTTATATATTTATATATATATACATATATACATATATATATATATATATATATATATAAAATGCTTTTAATTTCCCACAGCTGGTTGTTTTATACTCATTTGCATATCGTGAAAGGATTATCATACAGCAAATATTAGGAAGAAACCATGCTAATCATTAAAGCTAGCGCTAATCACTATTTAACTCGTTTTTGTTCACGTAAGTGCTTTGTTTGAGCAGTTAGTCATAGTGACACACTGTGTGTGTGTGTGTGTGTGTGTGTGTGTGTACAATACAGACAGGAGGTGTAAGGTGTAATGCTGAGCTTTTTCGACATCACACTTTGAAGTTTTCAGTTAAAGTATTTGTAAACGTGTCGAATCGCTCCTTTCAGAGGCGGGACTACTTTTGTTTTGGTGTAGGGGATACCACAACCCCTTCAGGAAAGTGTAAAGTAACCGGAACTACTTTCTGTTGGAAGGATCTTGTCTGTAGTAATGTCTCTCTCACTCACACGCGCACACACACACACACACACACTCTACACCAAATCCTCATGCTCAATATTTATTATGTCTGCGAGGCCCCGCCCTGTTCCGCCCCGCCCTCATATACAGTCCTGTATGTGGGCGTGTTGTGCTTTTATGAATATGAATGAAGAGCGTATCCTTTGTGTGCATCACGTGAGTGTCGCTCATGGGCCGAACTCTACGGAGCTGTAAATATCAGTGAGTATATAAAATAATAAACGAGTGTCGCAGCATCGCTGTCTGTATATGAACTCAATGAAATGGTCCTGAAGATATATTGTAATAAATAACCATTCGATGGAACTCGGCAGAGTCGAGGGTTTTCACTTTGCAGCACTGTTCTCCACTCACGAACACGAACCTTCCTTATTACATCCTTATTACATTTGGGGACGTTTAGTAGGGATTTTGGTGACGTGAGTCTGGATTTTGGGACGGTAAGTCGGGATTGTGAGACGGTTGGAATTTTGGGACATTTAGTAGGGATTTTGGGAGGGTAAGTCGGGATTTTGGGAGGGTAAGTCGGGATTTTGGGAGGGTTAGTAGGGATTTTGGGAGGGTAAGTCGGGATTTTGGGAGGGTAAGTAGGGATTTGGGGAGGGTTAGTAGGGATTTTGGGAGGGTAAGTAGGGATTTTGGGACGGTAAGTCGGGATTTTGGGAGGGTTAGTAGGGATTTTTTTTGAGAGGGTAAATCGGGATTTGGGGAGGGTAAGTAGGGATTTTGGGAGGGTAAGTCGGGATTTTGGGAGGGTAAGTAGGGATTTTGGGAGGGTAAGTAGGGATTTTGGGAGGGTAAGTCGGGATTTTGGGAGGGGTAACCGGATTTTGGGTGGGTTAGTAGGGATTTTGGGAGGGTTAGTAGGGATTTTGGGAGGGTAAGTCGGGATTTTGGGAGGGTAAGTAGGGATTTTGGGAGGGTAAGTAGGGATTTTGGGAGGGTAAGTCGGGATTTTGGGAGGGTAAGTCGGGATTTTGGGAGGGTTAGTAGGGATTTTGGGAGGGTTAGTAGGGATTTTGGGAGGGTAAGTCGGGATTTTGGGAGGGTAAGTAGGGATTTTGGGAGGGTAAGTCGGGATTTTGGGAGGGTAAGTCGGGATTTTGGGAGGGTAAGTAGGGATTTTGGGAGGGAAGTAGGGTTTGGGGGAGGGTAAGGGGATTTGGGGAGGGTAAGTCGGGATTTTGGGAGGGTAAGTAGGGATTTTGGGAGGGTTAGTAGGGATTTTGGGAGGGTAAGTCGGGATTTTGGGAGGGTTAGTAGGGATTTTGGGAGGGTTAGTAGGGATTTTGGGAGGGTAAGTCGGGATTTGGGGAGGGTAAGTAGGGATTTTGGGAGGGTAAGTAGGGATTTTGGGAGGGTAAGTCGGGATTTTGGGAGGGTAAATCGGGATTTTGGGAGGGTTAGTAGGGATTTTGGGAGGGTAAATCGGGATTTGGGGAGGGTAAGTAGGGATTTGGGAGGGTTAGTAGGGATTTGGGGAGGGTAAGTAGGGATTTTGGGAGGGTTAGTAGGGATTTGGGGAGGGTTAGTAGGATTTTGGGGAGGTTAGTAGGGATTTGGGGAGGGAAGTAGGATTTGGGGAGGGTAAGTAGGGATTTTGGGGAGGTTTAGTAGGGATTTGGGGAGGGGTAGTAGGGATTTTGGGAGGGTTAGTAGGATTTGGGGAGGGTAGGCCGGGATTTGGGGAGGGTTAGTAGGGATTTTGGGAGGGTAAGTAGGGATTTTGGGAGGGTAAATCGGGATTTGGGGAGGGTAAGTAGGGATTTTGGGAGGGTTAGTAGGGATTTGGGGAGGGTAAGTAGGGATTTGGGGAGGGTAAGTAGGGATTTGGGGAGGTTTACTAGGGATTTTGGGAGGGTATAGGATTTGGGGAGGGTAAACTGATTTGGGGAGGGTAAGTAGGGATTTTGGGAGGGTAAGTAGGGATTTGGGGAGGGTAAATCGGGATTTGGGGAGGGTAAGTAGGGATTTTGGGAGGGTTAGTAGGGATTTGGGGAGGGTAAGTAGGGATTTTGAGTTAGATTTTTTTTCTCAGGTTTGGAGAGTTAGTGAGCTTTGGCCCATGGAATTTTAGAATTGTGCCAGCAGTTTATAGAAGGAAGTCTCGGGCACATAGTTTGTATTTATTACGTTTGCATATCTTCACATCTTATTTCACTACAGGGTTATAAGTTATACCGAGTTTTTTGCATGCAAGTACACACGAGTCAAAGTGAAGATATTTTACATTTCAAATTCAAAATAAAATGTAAATCAGTCGGTGAAGCAGTGGGCCAGAACTGGGAAAGTGGAAGGTTTGAGACTGGACGACTCAAATCAGCAGACCTTCACCCTTACGGATCAGCATCTCACCTCCTGAAGGGAGAACCCCCCCGCAACACACAACTACTGAAAGAAGCTGCGGTAAAAACCTGGAGAAGCTTCACAGGAGAAGAAACCAGCAGTTTGGTGTGATGCGGTTATTACAAGCGACGGATACGCAACCAAATATTACGTGTTATTTATTTTAATTTACTCCAGGACTGATCTGTTCCTATACCTTTGCTCATCTAAAAATGGAGTGGTTTGATGCAAAGAAATACAAAGAAAAGCTGAAATCCTAAACTCGTCTCAGATCTGTCTGGATATTACGATGGATTTTCACATCTTGTATGTAATTAATAACGAGTCTTTATTGATCACGTGTACATCACAGCACAGTGACTTTCTTTTCTTCACATACCCCAGCATGTCAGGAAGTTGGGGTAGGAGAACAGGGTCAGCCTTGATACAGCGCCCCCTGGAGCAGAGAGGGTTAAGGATGGTGGTGCTGGGGCTCGAACCCCTGACCTTCAGATCAGTAGCCCAGTAACTGCTAAGCCAGTCTCTGTGCTACTTCAGTTCACTTCGTGTTACTACAGTTTCTTTAAATGTTCGAGAGCAAATTCAAATACAGCCTTCAAAATTCATTCAATGATTTCTGTCAGCTTCTGAGCTCCATACGCAGAACAGATATTTGTTGGTGTTTGTGTCTGTGTTCGTGCTAGACACCAGCACAGACACAGTGTCTGTGTTTGTGACTGTGTCGGTTTTGGTGTCTATGTTAGTGTCTGTGCCTGAGTTAGTTTGTGTCAGTTTTGGTGTCTGTGATTATGTTAGTGTCTGTGACTGTGTTGGTGTCAGTCTGTTAGTGTCTGTGACTGTGTGTTAGTGTCTGTGTGTGTTAGTGTCTGTGTCTGTGACTGTGTTGGTGTCTGTGACTGTGTTAGTGTCTGTGTTGGTGTCTGTGTTAGTGTTGCCGTGTTAGTGTCGTGTGTTGGTGTGTTGGTGTCTGTGACTGTGTTGGTGTCTGTGTGTATTAGTGTCTGTGTGTGTTGGTGTCTGTGTGTGTTGGTGTCTGTGTGTATTAGTGTCTGTGTCTGTTAGTGTCTGTGACTGTGTTGGTGTCTGTGTGTATTAGTGTCTGTGTGTGTTGGTGTCTGTGTGTATTAGTGTCTGTGTGTGTTAGTGTCTGTTAGTGTCTGTGACTGTGTTGGTGTCTGTGTGTGTTAGTGTCTGTTTGTGTCTGTGTCTGTGTTGGTGTCTGTGTGTATTAATGTCTGTTAGTGTCTGTGACTGTGTTGGTGTCTGTGTGTATTAGTGTCTGTGTGTGTCGGTGTCTGTGTGTATTAGTGTCTGTGTGTATTAGTGTCTGTGTGTGTTGGTGTCTGTGTCTGTTAGTGTCTGTTAGTGTCTGTGACTGTGTTGGTGTCTGTGTGTATTAGTGTCTGTGTGTGTTGGTGTCTGTGTGTATTAGTGTCTGTGTGTGTTGGTGTCTGTGTGTATTAGTGTCTGTGTGTGTTGGTGTCTGTGTGTGTTGGTGTCTGTGTGTATTTGTGTCTGTGTGTGTTAGTGTCTGTGTGTGTTGGTGTCTGTGTGTGTTGGTGTCTGTGTGTATTAGTGTCTGTGTGTATTAGTGTCTGTGTGTATTGGTGTCTGTGTGTGTTGGTGTCTGTGACTGTTAGTGTCTGTGTGTGTTGGTGTCTGTGTGTGTTGGTGTCTGTGTGTGTTGGTGTCTGTGTATGTTGGTGTCTGTGTGTATTATTGTCTGTGTGTGTTAGTTTGTGTTAGTGTCTGTGACTGTGTTGGTGTCTGTGTGTGTTAGTGTCTGTGTGTGTTGGTGTCTGTGTGTGTTGGTGTCTGTGTGTGTTGGTGTCTGTGTGTATTAGTGTCTGTGTGTATTAGTGTCTGTGTGTGTTGGTGTCTGTGTGTATTAGTGTCTGTGTCTGTTAGTGTCTGTTAGTGTCTGTGACTGTGTTGGGTTCGTGTGTATTAGTGTCTGTGTGTGTGTGTGTCTGTGTGTATTAGTGTCTGTGTGTGTTTGTGTTTGTGTGTGTTAGTGTCTGTGACTGTGTTGGTGTCTGTGTGTGTTAGTGTCTGTGTGTATTAGTGTCTGTGTGTGTTGGTGTCTGTGTGTATTAGTGTCTGTGTCTGTTAGTGTCTGTTAGTGTCTGTGACTGTGTTGGTGTCTGTG
>CM022767.1:1262500-1275000 GCA_012411365.1 Ameiurus melas
ACCTGAAGAGAGCGATGCAGCAGCACTTTAGCGCTTTCGTCTGTACGCTCCGCTCAAACAGATCGACTTTCAAAGCTTCATCGTTCACGCTAATCCCTCCATCGCGCTCGCCGTCTCGCATAACTCGTAGAGCTGCAGTGCATTCTGGGACTTCGAGTCCAGCGTTTGCTCCAGGGTCTCAACATACACACAGCGTCTAACAGATACTTCAGTTCAAACGGTATTTAATGTGTCTCGGGGGTGGAGTTTAACATCATCACGTGATCATTAGGGTTGTTTTTGTGAACTTGGATCTGAATAAGACTGAACCCGATCGTTCAATGAAGGAGGTTTGAAGCCTGAGCTCAGATCCTCGTCACGTTCCTGCTCCCCGACTGGTGTCTGACGTGCGAGCGAGAGAAGCCGCTGTTAGACGTGAAACCCGACACCGAAGCAGCGGCCGTAGTGTGAGTGCGGGTTATCAGGACAACCGTGTCGCCGTGTCCCTCACCGAGTCCTGAACCTTCACACACCCGAACTCTGCAGTGAGCCAACGACCTCGATCCCAGGACTCTGTCTCGAATGGTTCCTCGGACCGATCCCCCGGCGCGTCTGCTCCGGCGTTCCTTCAGTTCCCTTCACACCTTTTAGCTCCAACCTGCAGTCAAATAAAGCTTGGAAGGAAGCAGCAGAGATCGTACCATTATACTCTTGGAAGCTGAACATGGGTTCCTCAGGGAGCTTCTGGATAAATGAAGGTTCTGTCAGGATCTGTTGAACATGCGCGTCTTTCCTCCGAGAAACAAACTGAAGACCGCACCAGGGCTCTGAATATCACTGCTTTATGATCAAGCCTGAATGATATGAACATTTTGAGAGGTAAAAACCTGTAATATTTAAGTTGTGTGTGTGAGCGAGTGTGTGTGTGTGTGTGTGTGAGCGAGCGACAGTGTGGTGTGATGAAGCGGAGTTACTGTTCCCACGCTGAAGTTGATTATTTTATTCCCCGAGTGTTTGATTCCTCTCACACCACAGCGACTCACCATTTTGTTACTCAGTAAAAAACGACACGTCATACTTTTTTATCCCTTTATGGTTACGTTTACCGACGCGGAACGAGTTGTTGTCACTGCGGCTATAAACACTCGTTCCCTCGGCCGTCTCTCTTTGTTCTAAAGCAACGTATCCTAAAAACAGAAAAGGGATTAATCAATAAACTTTTTTGACCAATCACAGATTTTATCTACTGACGTAAAACCTCAAACAAGCGCCACAACCGAATAATTCAGAAAGCTCCACCCACTACACGAGCATAGGCCATGGGGCGGGGTTTTGCTGATTGGCTACGTACCATTTTTCGTCAGACATGCACCAATGCGCAAACTCTTCTATAATACCTCCATGGCCTAGGCGACGTGTGTACATGTGTTTTGTGGAAGTGGCTTTGGAGAGAACACTATATGTAGTGGGTGTGTCTTGAAGACTATAAATAGGAATGTTGGCGTGTCTTTGAGTACAGATATGGAAGTGCAGTTATCTTATTAGGTCCATGTTTGGAATGTGGCCGGCTGTGGATCAGGTGGTAGAGCGGGTTGTCCACTAATCGTAGATTTGGCGGTTCGATTCCCGGCCCACGTGACTCCACATGACTCCACATGACTCCACGTACCAAAGTGTCCTTGGGCAAAACACTGAACCCCAAGTTGCTCCTGTTGGCAAGTTAGTGCCTTGCATGGCAGCTCTGCTACCATTGGTGTGTGAGTGTGTGTGAGTGCGAGACAGTGTAAAGCGCTTTGTAGAACCGCAGAAGTGCTATATAAGTGCACATCATTATCAAATGGGAACGTTTATAAGCCTTTAAGTGGGAATGTGGGCGTGGTCTTGAGTGGCATTAAGTCCTTATATGGAAATAAGAGTGGCATGTGGGATTTTGGGTGTGTCTTTGAGTCCATATATGGAAATTATAATAGTTGTTAGTGGCCGTGTTTCTAAGACTGCGAATGGGAAAGGGGGTGTGACTTTGAGTCAATATATGGAAGTGTGGTCATGTTGTTAAATCCATATATGGAAATGAGGACTGATTTGAGAAAGAGAGAGAGAGAGATCTTAACCTCCTGGCAGAGGAACACACACACACACACACACACACATGCACACTGCAGTCTCACAGTTTCCATGGTTACAGTGGGACTGCTGGGACGAAGTGTTGAAGGCGGTGCGTTTGTTTGGGTTAAAGTCTGTGGAGGTTAGTTAGAACTGAGCACATAAACACTGGCTACATCTCTCTCTCTCTCACACACACACACACACACACATTCTCACACACACACACACACACACACACTCAGCTTCATGTACTCACTGTTTCAAATGACAGGCGGTTGAACGCTGGAGAAAATGACATCATCCACAGGGAGAGGAAGAGTGTGTGTGTGTGTGTGTGTGTCTTTCCTCTGAGAAACTAAGAAGGGAGAATTCTCTCAGGAATAAAGGCTGCTTCAAAACAACTGAGCTCCAAAACAGTATTTAATTCATTTTCCATTTAAAGCCGGGACTTTCTCAGCGCTTCTATATAAAAACCGATTTGGGGGCGGAGCTACACATGAGCTCAGCTTGCGATGTCACCGAACTATTGACCCATTGGCTTTGAACCGATCTCTCTGATATGCAAATGATGAAATGGTGATAGCTGCAAAACAATGCAGGGTAAACGTAAACATCCATCTTCTACCGCTTATCCTCTTCAGGGTCGCGGGGAACCTGGAGCCTATCCCAGGGAGCATGGGGCACGAGGCGGGGTACACCCTGGACAGGGTTCCAGTCCATCACAGGGCACAGTCACACACACACTCACACACCATGCATGTGTATGGACTGGGGGAGGGAACCGGAGCACCCGGAGGAAACCCCCACAGCACGGGGAGAACATGCAAACTCCACACACACAGGGCCACGGTGGGACTCGAACCCTGGAGGTGTGAGGTGAACGTGCTCACCCATCGTGCGCCCTGGTAAACGTAAACAGTACAGAAATCCCACAGACTCATGTGAATTAGTTTACTCGCAGTTATAAACGTGAATATTTATGGTTTCTGCACATACTGTTGTAAAATAAACTACTGCACCATAATGACAACAGTGTGTGTGTGTGTGAGAGTAATAGACAGACTGCAGACAGACAGATTAGACCGCACAGTGAAATAATATTTCGAGGAGTTAGTGAGTGAGATGTCAGCTGAGATGAGAGAAATGGTGAGATGATTAAATCACGTCCTCCTCTCACCTCTCAGCGTTCCTGCATTTTTATTTCCTCTCAGTTGAAAAGCTCCGATTTCACTTCACATTATCTCTCTGTCCTCATAAACACCCTGACTGCAGTCATTATAACAGAGAGCTGAGAAACGCCTGGACTAGAGGCGGGGCTAAAGGCAGGGTTATACATTGTTTGGGGCAGAATTGGAGTCAGGACTACGAATGTGTTTATGAGCTGGGTGAGTAAAGAGTGGGTGGGGTTAGAGGCGGGGTTAGGGACTAGGATAAAGGATGGGTGGGGTTAGAGGCGGGGTTAGGGGCTATGATAAAGGCTGGGTGGGGTTAGAGGCGGGTTTAGGGGCTAGGAAAAAGGCTGGGTGGGGTTAGAGGCGGGGTTAGGGGCTAGGATAAAGGCCGGGGGATTAGAGGTGGTGTTAGGGGCTAGGAAAAAGGATGGGTGGAGTTAGAGACGGGGTTAGGGGCTAGGATAAAGGCTGGGTGGGGTTAGAGGCGGGGTTAGGGGCTAGGATAAAGGCTGGGTGGGGTTAGAGGCGGGGTTAGGGGCTAGGATAAAGGCTGGGTGGTGTTAGAGGCGGGGTTAGGGGCTAGGATAAAGGCTGGGTGGTGTTAGAGGCGGGTTAGGGGCTAGGATAAAGGATGGGTGGGGTTAGGGGTGGGGTTAGAGGCGGGGTTAGGGGCTAGGATAAAGGCTGGGTGGTGTTAGAGGCGGGGTTAGGGGCTAGGATAAGGGCTAGGTGGGGTTAGAGGCGGGGTTAGGGGCTAGGATAAAGGATTGGATTAGAGGCTACATTTCAACACATCATTGTTTATTTAAATTGATATGATTCATTTATTTATGGTTCTCTGTTGTTCTGTGATGTGTATCGTGTGTGTATAAATCAGATGTTTTTAATGTATAGATGGTAAATAAACCTAAATGTCACTGATTAAGTTCAAAATGAGTCCTGATGTTCGAGAACTGTAACTCGTATAAGACTTCGCTTATTAAATTATAATTTGCGTGTACAAACTCCTAATTTGACTTGGATGTTGCTTTAGTAACTAAACGAACTAAGATAACTGAAGTAAGATACGTGTGTGTGTGTGTGTGTGTGTGTGTGTGTGTGTGTGTGTGTGTGTGCGCGCATATTCCTCATGTTTCAGCGTTTGTGTGTTAAATAATTGCGTTTTTATTTTAGGTGACATCACACAAAAAGGATACGAGAAGAAGAGGGCCAAGTTACTCGTCCCGTACACGACCCAGACACAAAGTACGACCCGCTGGACCTTCTCTCTCTCTCTCTCTCTCTCTCTCTCTCCTCCCACACTCCTCCCACACTTCCTGTTTCTTCTCTTCCGCCTCACATCTCTGATGCTTTGTGGGGTTTTGTGATGTATAGATGGTGATATAAAATATACTTCTGAAGTGCCGTATTTGTGTTTTGATGCCTTATGAACACCTTTAACCTCTTTAGAAAATCTGCAGCCGCTGAATGTTCAGTTTATTAAAACCGTACACTGAGAGGAGTTACGCGCTTAAAGGAGCTTCAGGCAAGATTTCCCAAAATGAGTTAAGATTAGGTCTCAACAGTTAAGTAGGTGGGTTCTTTAGGCTCATACATAGCTCCGCCCCGACTACGTTTTACACCCATATTGAGAAAATGACTGATTTAAGTAGAATTTAGTAAAAAATAATAATAATAATAATGTTGAACCAAATCTACAGAGTGAAACATTTAAAGATTTTATCTTTTTTTTAAAAATAGATTTGACTCCGCCCCCACAGTATGATGGACAGGAACCTGGTCCAAGTTCAGCTACTGTACCTAGCAACGCCTCCTCAAGCTCCTCCTCCTCTCGGAATCGTCGTGCACGGCGAGCACACAGGAGCAGTGGCACTCGGGATGAGCGTTACAGATCAGGTAATAGCACACACACACACACACACACACACACACAACACACACAGCAGCAATAATCAGGGCTTAATGAGTGTTTATAAACACAGATATCCAGCAGAGAGAATCTGTACATTTCCATTTGACCCTGAGAATAATCCTAATACAAAATATCTGCAAATAAACGTGATGGAAACGTATTAACGTGATGCGAATCACCAACTCGTAGCTTTCAGCAGAAATCCTCCTCTGTTTACAGGAAAAAGTCTTCTACATGATCTCGCTATAAATTATTCAGAATGTTCAAACTGAGACTGACATGAAGTACGAATAATCAAAACGAAACTTCAGGTATGCTCAGGGGGAGGAGTTTGGCCGGAAAGGGGCGTGTGTTATTTATCCGCAGTGCTAAACTTTAATACAGTCAGATTTTATTGATCTGTCTCTCTCTCTCTTTCTATTTGTCTGTCTCTCTGTTTCTGTCTGTCCATTTTTCTCTCTGTCTCTCTGTCTCTCTCTGTGTCTCTCTAACCCTCGCTCTGTCTGTTTCTGTCTGTCTGTCTCTCTCCCCGTGTGTGTGTGTGAGACAGATATACATACTGAAGCTGTTCAGGCTGCGTTGGCCAAACACAAAGAAGAGAAAATGGCGTTGCCGATGCCGACCAAACGTCGCTCAGCGTACGTGCAGTCACCCATCGACAACTGCAGCCCACCAGGTACACACACACAGACACACACACACACACACACACACACACACACGCGCGCGCGCACACACTATTATCGTGTACTTACTCGGTGGTTCTCCTCACTGTCCCTCTGTTCCGTCCCGTCAGACTCGTCCTCGTCCTCGGATGATGAAAGCGAGTCGGGGGTCAGCGGGGGTCAGCAGCCATCTCCAGATTCGTGGATGAACAGCTCCATCCCGGGTTCCTCCACCTCGTCCTCCTCAGCATCCTCCACCATGTCTCATGGAGAGTCTCGTCCTCCTCAGGCCCCTCAGCCACAGAGTCAACACACACACACACAGCCACCACACTCGCACTCGCAGCCGTCCGCCCTCGCCGAGGCCTTCGCCCACGCCTGCATCGGTGAGTCCTGTCTCACACACACACAACTGTCTGAGCTCTCTGGGTGGGAGGGGCATACTCATGCTCCCTTGTCAATCACAGTGCTGACTTAAGCTTGGTTATGTTGGCTAGTTAGCAGGCTAGAAGTCTTTACCGTCTGATCTGGAAAACATTTACCAGAGGCGACAGTGGTGAGGAAAAACTCCGAGACGATATGAGGAAGAAACCTTGAGAGGAACCAGACTCAAAAGGGAACCTGTCCTAAGGTTAACATGGTGTGTGTGTGTGTGTGTGTGTGTGTGTGTGTGTGTGTGCGTGCGTGAGACAGATCCAGCAGGACTCGGTGGTCTGGGTGCTGACGGCGAGTCTCCGACTCAGACACGAAATCGAGGATCACGTGTGGATCTGCCATCTAACGCCGTGGTGAGAGGAATGAGTCGTGGACAGAGCAGATCCAGCATGATTGAGACCGCAGACGGTACTGAGACTCTGTGTGTGTATCTGAGTGTCCGTCTGAGTCTCCATGTGACTGTCTGAGTGTCCGTCTGAGTCTCCATGTGACTGTCTGAATCTCCATGTGACTGTCTGAGTGTCCGTCTGAGTCTCCATGTGACTGTCTGAGTGTTCGTCTGAGTCTCAATGTGACTGTCTGAGTGTCTGTCTGAGTCTCCATGTGACTGTCTGAGTGTCCGTCTGAGTCTCTATGTGACTGTCTGAGTGTTGGTCTGAGTCTCCATGTGACTGTCTGAGTGTCCGTCTGAGTCTCCATGTGACTGTCTGAGTGTCCGTCTGAGTCTCCATGTGACTGTCTGAGTGTCCGTCTGAGTCTCCATGTGACTGTCTGAGTGTTGGTCTGAGTCTCCATGTGACCGTCTGAGTGTCCGTCTGAGTCTCCATGTGACTGTCTGAGTGTCTGAGTCTCCATGTGACTGTCTGAGTGTTGGTCTGAGTCTCCATGTGACTGTCTGAGTGTCTGTCTGAGTCTCCATGTGACTGTCTGAGTGTCCGTCTGAGACTCTGCATTACTTATAGCTCTTCTCCACTGAACAGCGCAGCAAAAACAAACAAACAAAAAAATCACTATCCATATCCTGGGCCAAACACGAGGGTGCCAATACTTTAATGTTTAATGGAGAGAACAAACAAAATGGCACGTGAAGTGAATAGGAAGCTGGTTGATATTTGGCCTAACCAGAAGATTCGACCCGGATCACAGGGACGAAAGTTAAATAACGAAAAGAAAAGTTTACTACAAATATAAAAATAAGAAGTGAATCGGAAACATTAAATTACCTTTTGACCAATCGACTGTCTGCAGTGTTTTAAGCCCCACCCACACGTCCCAGCTGTGCTCACGTGCTACCTGGGCCAGAAGTTAGTTCAGTGCAGCTCATGTGTCAGTGGAAATAGTGACAGGATTCTGGGTAATAACTGAAAACAACACTTATTATAGTTACAGTACTGTCATTCTTGGCACCATGATGATGCAACTGCTTTTACTGTTGTCATGGTAACCACAGCTCATGTTTGTTTATAATGTGCTCAATAAATTTGCAGTTTAATAGTTCTGAAAACGATGTAAGTTGGTGAATTGATCTCTCTCTCACTCACACACACACACACACACACACACACAGTGACTTTCATTTATTAATCAATAATGTATTTTTTTCTTTTTCCTTTCCACTCTTTCTCTACGTGTGTCATGCTGCTTTTCATTGCTTTTCTCTGTTAGTGAGAAGAGTGGGGAAAGGTAATGCTTAGCCGTAACCACGCCCTGCAGTTAGGTCTTGTCCCTCAGCCTGCTTTCAGTGTGTGTGTGCGTGTGTGTGTGTGTGTGTGTGTGTGGACTGATGTGAAGGTGTGCGTTGAAGCACTCTTGTAGAGTCGCTCCCCCCTTTTATTCCCTTTATCGTCCCGGTCCAGGGTCCTCATTTATCGGTGATGCACACACTCTACAAACATTTTAACGAACATTGTGAGATTTTTCAAAAAGTTAAAAATATCTTCAACATGGCCAGATGTCCAAAAACCCACTACACCACCTAGAGTTCCGAGTATATTCCTATTTTCTCTTATCTCAGGAATGAATAGGATCGCTGTGGCTAATTTACTTTCTCCTGCCAGCTGCTGAGAAGTTCTCTACAGGGGGCATTTCACTGACGATCCTTAGAGAAACTGCAAATGAATACGTGGAGAATAATACAGGACCTAAAACACGGACTTGTGGGACACCATGATGCAGGTTTTCGGCTCTGATGTTTTATAATAGCGATTAACCCTGACAAACTGGTTACGGTATAAAACCAGTCCAGGACTTGTCTAAACCAACCGTCTATCACTAGTGTGTGAAATATCTTGATGTTATACATGAGATAAGTGAGGTCCCTGGCCTTTAGACACCCCTGAACGGAGATGTTCTGAAGTTATGAACTCATCTGGAGCAGGTCTGCAACAGTGAGGAACATGTGTGTGCTCTGGTCATGCCCTGCTTGGCTGAGTCAGGATCGTGTTTGTGTTTTTGTGTACGTGTGCTCGTCTGTCTCACCCCCTCACCTGCCTGGTCCTGGTCCTGCTCTAGGTGTTCCTGTGTCCAGTCGTGTGTCCACTAAGATCCAGCAGCTTCTCAACACACTGAAACGACCCAAACGACCTCCACTCAGCGAGTTTTTCATGGATGACCAAGAGGAGATTGTCGAAGGTGTGTGGCTTCACGTTTACAACACTCCACAATACCAGGCTGCCCCCAAATTCCTTTATTGAGGCACAAAAACTTACTCTATCACTCTCACACGCACACACACACATAAAAATACAACACACGGATGCTTGGTGTCATTTTTTTTGTCTGTTTGAATAATTGTCTCACAGTCCCTCGTCCAGACCCAAACACCCCGAGGCCGGAGGGCCGTCAGATAATCCCAGTGAAGGGAGAGCCGCTGGGCGTGGTCAGTAACTGGCCCCCTGCTCTGCAGGCTGCACTGGCCCGATGGGGTGCTACTCAGGGCAAAAGCCCCGCCCTCACAACCCTGGACATTACAGGAAAACCACTCTACACTCTCACATATGGTAAAAGGATATACATTTCATTAAGAACAAACCTGCAAATAGCAGAATTAAAGCTCCAGTCAGTGTTTTTTTTTTTTTTTCTTCTTCTTCAAATCAGAGCAGTGTGTAACGTTTGGTAAAGTTTCTCCGCACTTCCTACAGTTCCCATAAAATATCTGCTTCAGTTTCTCATCTGAGTTCTGTAGACCTACTTTGTGACAGTGTCCCTTGATAAAAGTAAGATATAAATAAAATTAGCATGAATTGAAAATGAAATCTGCTTGTCCCGGGCTACTGATGTTTACACCTGTGGTAAAATGCTCGGTCACACAGTTAAGTGTTTATTTGGTGTGTGTTTTCAAGGGAAACTGTGGAGTCGGAGTGTTAAACTGGCCTACACCCTTCTGAACAAACTGGGAACCAAGAACGAGCAGGTGCTCAAGCCTGGAGACCGGGTGAGCAAAACACAGTATCATTAAAAAAAAAAAAAGCAGAAACTTATGGCAGACAGACTGGAGAATCAATTTAGAAATTATGGATTTTAAATGTTATTTTTGAGATTTGTAAAAAAAAAATAAATAAATAAAAAAAAGATTTATTATTATTTTTTTCAAGTAATGTTATGAAGTTTTGGTCATGAAAAAAAAAGTTTTTAGAAACTTGAATCCCTGGAAATGTGTTAAATGTGAATGTTGAGCTGCTGATGGTGACTTGCTGTCACCCATAGGTGGCACTCGTGTACCCGAACAGTGACCCAGGCATGTTTTGGGTGGCATTTTATGGCTGTTTGCTGGCAGAGGTCATTCCTGTGCCAATAGAGGTGCCGCTGTCACGCAAGGTAAATACAGCATTACTCACATTGCCTTACAACCCACCCTACAGCCCACCCTACAGTCTACATTACAGTCTACATTACAGCCCACCCTACAGTCTACACTACAGTCTACATTACAGTCCACCCTACAGTCTACATTACAGTCTACATTACAGCCCACCCTACAGTCTACACTACAGTCTACATTACAGTCCACCCTACAGTCTACATTACAGTCTACATTACAGTCCACCCTACAGTCTACATTACAGTCTACATTACAGTCCACCCTACAGTCTACATTACAGTCTACATTACAGTCTACATTACAGTCTACATTACAGCCCACCCTACAGTCTACACTACAGTCTACATTACAGTCTACATTACAGCCCACCCTACAGTCTACACTACAGTCTACATTACAGTCCACCCTACAGTCTACATTACAGTCTACATTACAGTCCACCCTACAGCCCACCCTACAGTCTACATTACAGTCTACATTACAGCCCACCCTACAGTCTACACTACAGTCTACATT
The DNA here is from genome assembly GCA_012411365.1 of Ameiurus melas. NCBI lineage: Eukaryota > Metazoa > Chordata > Actinopteri > Siluriformes > Ictaluridae > Ameiurus > Ameiurus melas. The sequence goes on from CM022767.1 coordinate 1,273,106, forward strand.
ACAGTCCACCCTACAGTCTACATTACAGTCCACCCTACAGCCCACCCTACAGCCCACCCTACAGTCTACATTACAGTCTACATTACAGCCCACCCTACAGTCTACACTACAGTCTACATTACAGTCCACCCTACAGTCTACATTACAGTCTACATTACAGTCCACCCTACAGTCTACACTACAGTCTACATTACAGCCCACCCTACAGTCTACATTACAGTCTACATTACAGTCCACCCTACAGCCCACCCTACAGCCCACCCTACAGTCTACATTACAGTCTACATTACAGCCCACCCTACAGTCTACACTACAGTCTACATTACAGCCCACCCTACAGTCTACATTACAGTCTACATTACAGCCCACCCTACAGTCTACATTACAGTCTACATTACAGCCCAACCTACATCCCACCCTACAGTCCAACCTCCAGTCTACATTACAGTCTACATTACAGTCCACCCTACAGTCTACATTACAGTCTACATTACAGTCCACCCTACAGCCCACCCTACAGTCTACATTACAGTCTACATTACAGTCTACATTACAGCCCACCCTACAGTCTACATTACAGTCTACATTACAGCCCACCCTACAGTCTACATTACAGTCTACATTACAGCCCAACCTACATCCCACCCTACAGTCCAACCTCCAGTCTACATTACAGTCTACATTACAGCCCACCCTACAGTCTACATTACAGTCTACATTACAGCCCACCCTACAGTCTACATTACAGTCTACATTACAGCCCACCCTACAGTCTACATTACAGTCTACATTACAGCCCAACCTACATCCCACCCTACAGTCCAACCTCCAGTCTACATTACAGTCTACATTACAGCCCACCCTACAGTCTACATTACAGTCCAACCTACAGTCTACATTACAGCCAACTTACATCATTTCCGTTTTATTTATTATCTGGGTCTGAACGATGTTTTATTTTGAAAAAAAAAAAGACTGGATTCTCTCCGTTACATCCGTCTATGACTCACTCTAGACGTATGTCAAGACGCTTGTCCCGGTCACGTGATACGGTAAGCGTTAGGGGGCAGAGCGGATGTCACTCATGTTATGTTGTTGGCGTGATCTTACTAGGACACTGCTAATAAAGTTGCGATTACACATTACAGGTTTTCCCAACCTACAGTCTACATTACAGCCCATGCTATAACTCTATAGTTCTAATCCTTGATTTTATTATTTAATAACAAATTGAGAAAAACAGATTATGTGCGAAACTTCAGATCTCTTCTTCTTATCAATTAGATCCAGCAAGCGAGCTGAAAATGTAGCACACACATTATCAATAATTATAGTGACACCTCACAAATTCATACATTGTGTGTGTGTGCTTTTGTTTGTGTTTATGTGTCCTTGTGTGTGTGTTTACGTGTATGTGTGTGTTTGTGTGTGTGTGTTTGTGTGTGTGTGTGTGTGTGTGTGTGTGTTTACGTGTATGTGTGTGTGTGTGTGTTTGTGTGTGTGTGTGTGTGTGTGTGTGTGTGTGTGTTACGTGTGTGTGTGTGTGTGTGTGTGTTTGTGTGTGTGTTTGTGTGTTTACGTTTGTGTGTGTATGTTGTGTGTGTGTGTGTATGTGTGTTTTACGTGTGTGTTTGTGTGTTTACGTGTGTGTGTTTATGTGTGTGTGTTTACGTGTGTGTGTTACGTGTGTGTGTTTCGTGTTTAGGTTGTGTGTGTGTTTACGTTGTGTGTGTGTATTTACGTGTGTGTGTATATTTACGTGTGTGTGTTTGTGTGTGTGTGTGTGTGTTTGTGTGTGTTTACGTGTGTGTGTGTTTGTGTGTGTGTGTGTGTGTTTACGTGTGTGTGTGTGTGTTTATGTGTGTGTATTTTACGTGTGTGTATGTTTACATGTG
>CM022767.1:1285000-1292500 GCA_012411365.1 Ameiurus melas
GTACAGTGGTGTCGTGTGTACAGTGGGTGTGTACGTGATGTGTACAGTGGGTGTACGTGTGATGTGTACGTGTATGTGTACAGTGGGTGTGGTTGTGTACGTGATGTTACAGTGGTGTGTAGTGTGTGTATAGTGTGTATGTGATGTGTACGTGTGATGTGTACAGTGTGTGTATGTGTGATGTTCGTGGTGTGTACGTGTGATGTGTACGTGGTGTGTACGTATGTGTACAGTGGTGTGTACGTGTGATGTACAGTGGTGTGTATGTGATGTGTACAGTGGTGTGTACGTGTATGTGTACAGTGGTGTGTGTGATGTGTTGGTGTGTCGGTGTGTTTTGTGTGTAAGTGGGTGTGTACGTGTGATGTGTACGTGTGTGTAGTGTGGTGTGTGTGTGTGTAGTGTGATGTGTAGTGGTGTGTATGTTGTGTAGTGTGATGTGTAGTGTGATGTTACGTGTGTGTGTACGTGGTGTTAGTTGTGTACGTAGATGTACGTGTGATGTACGGTGATGTGTATGTGTGATGTGTACAGTGGGTGTACGTGTGATGTGTACAGTGGTGTGTACGTGATGTGTACAGTGGGTGTATCGTGTGATGTGTAGTAGATGTTACGGTGATGTGTAATGTGATGTGTACAGTGGTGTATGCGTGATGTGTACAGTGGTGTGTACATTGATGTGTACAGTGGTGTGTACGTGTGATGTTACGGTGTGATGTTTAGTGTGATGTGTAGTGGTGTAGTGTGTGTGTGTGTGATGTGTGTGTGATGTTACGTGATGTGTACAGTGGTGTGTATGGGTGTGTAGTGGTGTACGTGTGATGTGTACAGTGGTGTACGTAGATGTGTACGTGATGTGTACGGTGGTGTAATGGTGATGTGTACGTGGGTTGTGTGTACAGTGGGTGTGTATGTAGTATGTGTACAGTGGGTGTGTATGGTGTGATGTGTACGTGTGATGTGTACGTGGTGTGTACGTGATGTGTACGTGGGTGTTATGCATGTTACGTGGTGTGTACGTGATGTTACAGTGGGTGTGTACGTAGTGTGTAACGTTGATGTGTACAGTGGGTGTATGCGTGTGTGTTACAGTGGTGTGTATCGTGTGATGTGTACAGTGGTGTGTATGTGTGATGTGTACGTGTGATGTGTACAGTGGGTGTATGCGTGTGATGTTACAGTGGGTGTGTACGTGTGATGTAGCGTGTATGTGTACAGTGGGTGTTATCGTGTAGATGTGTACAGTGGGTGTTATGTGTGATGTGTACGTGTGATGTGTACGTGTGTATGTGTACAGTGGGTGTGTACGTAGATGTGTACCGTGGATGTGTACAGTGGGTGTGTACGTGTGATGTGTACAGTGGGTGTGTACGTGTGATGTGTACAGTGGGTGTGTACGTGTGATGTGTACAGTGGTGTGTACGTGTGATGTGTACGTGTGATGTGTACAGTGGGTGTGTACGTGTGATGTGTACAGTGGGTGTGTACGTGTGATGTGTACGTGTGATGTGTACGTGTGATGTGTACAGTGGGTGTGTACGTGTGATGTGTACAGTGGGTGTGTACGTGTGATGTGTACGTGGATGTGTACGTGTGATGTGTACAGTGGGTGTGTACGTGTGATGTGTACGTGCAGATGTGTACGTGTGATGTGTACAGTGGGTGTGTACGTGTGATGTGTACAGTGGGTGTGTACGTGTGTGTACGTGTGATGTGTACGTGTGATGTGTACAGTGGGTGTGTACGTGTGATGTGTACAGTGGGTGTACGTGTGGTGTGTACGTGTGATGTGTACGTGTGATGTGTACGGTGGGTGTACGTGATGTGTACGTGTGATGTGTACGTGTGATGTGTACAGTGGGTGTGTACGTGTGATGTGTACAGTGGGTGTGTACGTGTGATGTGTACGTGTATGTGTACGTGTGATGTGTACAGTGGGTGTGTACGTGTGATGTGTACAGTGGGTGTGTACAGTGGGTGTGTACGTGTGATGTGTACAGTGGGTGTGTACGTGTGATGTGTACGTGTGATGTGTACAGTGGGTGTGTACGTGTGATGTGTACGTGTGATGTGTACAGTGGGTGTGTACAGTGGGTGTGTACGTGTGATGTGTACGTGTGATGTGTACGTGTGATGTGTACAGTGGGTGTAGGTCCTGCCTCCATCCTGGTTGGGAACCTGGTTGCTGGAAAGAGAATCGCTCAGGCAGCAGGAAGAGACCTGGGAATGATCGAGGACCAAGATCTGGTCAGAAAGGTGTGAACAGAACACATACTCCATCTCTGTAACGTACCGTGTGTGTGTGTGTGTTTGTGTGTGTGATTACAGCATGGAGGAGATATAAGTCGTCCTCACTCTGAATGGAAGTGTAACGGCGGTTGTTTTGTGGTTAATGTTTAAAGCTGTATTTTACCGTCACCTCCCCCAGGTGTAACGCGCTTCACCGGGCTTCAGGGAGAACACACACACGCGCACACACACACACACACACACTTCCCTCTGATGAAGGAGGGGTTCTGAATCATCAGCGTTGCATGTTCAACAGGTTTACAGATTGTTTCATACAACAGAAGGGTTCAGGTTCAGTTCCCTTACACGTCCACTCCGAGTGAGATTGTGTTCTTCTTAGAGGAAGGACTTTAGTTCTTGTCTGTTTTAATGGGATCTGGAGAGGGGAGGGAGGAGGGGGAGGGGAGGAGGGGAGGAGGGAGGGAGGGAGGGAACGACACCAGAGTCCAGCTGTGATGAACACTTACTCACGTCATGTAAATCTGTCGTGTTTTAATGCCTTCCTGTGGATGTAGCTGTGTATGTGGCCCACTATGATGGTAAGAAACATTCACTGTTTTCTTTTTGTGTGAGAGAAAGAAAGTGTGAGTGAGTGAGAGAGTGTAAGTGAGAGAGTGTAAGTGAGAGAGTGTGTGTGAGAGAGATTGTGAGAGTGATTGAGAGAGTGAGAGAAAGTGTGTGTGTGAGAGTGAATGAGTGAGTGAGTGAGAGTGTGTGAGTGTGAGTGAGTGTGAGAGAGAGTGAGTAAGAGTGTGAGTGAGTGAGAGAGTGTGAGTGTGAGAGTGAGTGTGAGAGTGAGTGTGAGAGTGTGAGAGAGAGAGAGTGAGTGAGCACACACACACACACACACGTGTGAGTGTGAGTGAGTTTGAGAGAGAGAGTGAGTGAGTGAGAGAACACACGCACACGTGTGAGAGAGAGTGTGAGAGAGAGAGTGAGTGTGAGAGTGAGTGTGTGAGTGAGAGTGAGTGTGAGTGTGAGAGAGTGAGTGTGAGAGAGTGTGAGTGTGAGAGTGAGTGAGTGTGAGTGAGAGTGTGTGTGAGAGTGTGTGAGAGATTGTGAGTGATTGAGAGAGTGAAAGTGTGTGTGAGAGTGTGTGAGTGTGTGTGTGTGAGAGTGTGTGAGAGTGAGTGAGAGTGAGTGAGAGAGAGAGTGTGTGTGAGTGAGTGTGAGAGAGAGTGAGTGTGAGTGAGATAGAGAGTGAGTGTGAGTGAGTGAGTGAGTGAGTGTGAGTGAATGAGTGTGAGAGAGAGTGAGTGAGTGGAAGTGAGAACACACACACACACACGTGTGAGTGAGTTTGAGAGAGTGTGAATGTGAGAGAGTGTGAGAGAGTGTGTGAGAGAGAGTGAGTGAGAGTGAGAACACACACGCACACGTGTGAGAGTGAGTGTGAGCGTGAGTGTGAGAGAGAGTGTGTGTGTGAGTGAGAGTGAGAACACACACGCACACGTGAGAGTGAGTGTGAGAGAGTGTGAGAGTGAGTGTGAGAGTGAGTGTGAGAGTGAGTGTGAGAGTGAGTGTGAGAGTGCGTGTGAGAGTGCGTGTGAGAGTGCGTGTGAGAGAGAGTGAGAGAGAGTGAGTGAGAGTGAGTGTGAGAGTGTGAGTGAGTGTGTGAGTGTGAGAGAGAGTGAGAGTGAGTGTAAGAGTGTGAGAGAGAGTGAGTGTGAGAGAGAGTGAGTGTGAGAGAGAGTGAGTGTAAGAGTGTGAGTGAGTGTGTGAGTGTGAGAGAGAGTGAGTGTGAGTGTGAGAGAGAGTGAGAGAGAGTGAGTGTGAGAGAGAGTGAGAGAGAGTGAGTGTGAGAGAGAGTGAGTGTAAGAGTGTGAGTGAGTGTGTGAGTGTGAGAGAGAGTGAGTGTGAGTGTGAGAGAGAGTGAGAGAGAGTGAGTGTGAGAGAGAGTGAGAGTGAGTGAGAGTGAGTGTGAGTGTGAGAGTGAGTGTGTGAGTGTGAGAGAGAGTGAGTGTGAGAGAGTGTGAGAGTGTGAGAGAGAGTGAGAGAGAGTGAGAGTGAGTGAGAGTGAGTGAGAGTGTGAGAGTGAGTGTGTGTTTAACTATGCTTGTTTTACTCTCCACCATCACCATTGGTGAATTTCTCTCTCTGATGAATAAAGTGATCTGTCTATTTATCTGTCTCCATAGCTATCTGTCTGTCTCTCTGTCTGTCTGTCTGTCTGTATAACTATCTGTCTGTCTCTCACATCACCCTGTGATTCCTCTGTCCTCCTTTTTTCTGTATTCACTTTTTATTGTGATGAGTCTCTTGTGTCACTCTTGTCACTCTGTCTTGTGATGGTCTTGAGAGTCTTCTAGCAGTTTTATGAGACTCTGTGGTCCGCCGTGTGGCGACAGCAGGCTACTGCGTGACTAAACACAGTGTCAGAGTTAATCAGGTGTGATGAAGCAGAAGATTCCCAGCCATGAGCTGATCATCTCCCTGTAACATCACGTCCTGAAGTGCTTTATTCCTCTTTTACCACGGCAGTGTCCCGATGACGCACGTTACACTCTGTACAGATCTGTCCCTGTCAATGAGTGGTTACTATAGAAACGATAACGAGCGCATTAGTGTAAACCTGCGCAACTGTCAGGGCTGCTCACTTTATCTTCACCGTGTTTCAGCATCAGTATCTGACCGAGGCTCTGCAGTGGAGAGCACAGACAGACCCGGACCACGTGCTGTACGTACTGCTGAATGCAAAGGTAACACACACACACACACACACACACACACACACACGCATGCACAGACTCGCACACACACACACACGCATGCACACGCATGCACATGCAGAAGACCACATCAGATTCCTCTCCAACACTGGACAGATGAACATTAAATCTCATTACTGGCTGGACGATAACACTCGTTCTCTCAGACAGGCTTGTCGTAGAGCTGAGCGGAGATGGAAGCATGATCAATTAACTGTGTCCTTCCAGATTTATAAAGATTGTTTGTTTAAGTTTCAGAGTGCAGCAAAGGCAGCGAGGTCTAGGTATTTTTCGGACTTAATTGCCACACACTGTTATAGACCAAAGATTTTATTCACCACAATAAATTCAATTATTAATCCGTGTTGCCAATTCCATGGGGAACCCTCGGTTGAACTTTGTGAGAAGTTTAAAAAAAATTTTGCTGATAAAGTAATGACTATTCGTTCTTCCTTCACTTTGCATTTAATAGACTTGTTACCAAATTCATTGGCTTTACCGGTTTCATTAGATCAATTTGAACACGTTCCTCTAAAGGAACTGGGTGGTCTGGTTAAACAGATGAAAATATCATCCACGCCACTTGATGTTGTTCCCGCCGTGCTTATAAAAGCAACCTTTTCTGAAATTGGCCCCAGTATCCTAGTGTTCATAAATTCTTCTTTGGATTTAGGGGTGGTCCCAAATTGTTTTAAACATGCTGTTGTTCAACCGTTGCTTAAGAAACAGGGTTTGGATGAAGGTTGCCTTAATAATTATCGGCCTATCTCTAAGTTACCTTTTACGTCAAAGCTGCTAGAGAAAGTAGTACAATCTCAATTGCTCCTGTTTTTAAACTCAGCTATGTTATGTGAACCTTTACAATCTGGTTTCACTGCTTTTCATAGCACAGAGTCTGCTTTGTTATAAGTGTACAATGACAATTTACTAACAGTGGATGCTGGTAAAAAATACTGTGTTGATGCTACAAGATCTTACAGCTGCCTTTGATACTGTAGACCATAATATACTTCTCTGGCGCTTAGAGCATCTGTTTGGTTTCAAGGGTACTGCCCTGCAATGGCTCAGCTCATATCTTAAGGACAGGTCTTTCTCAGTAGTGTTGGGTCATTTCTGCTCTTCTTCTAGTCCTGTTATTAGTGGTGTTCCTCAAGGCTCCATACTGGGCCCACTTCTTTTTAATTTATATATGCAGCCACTGGGGAACATTATTAAGGCTCACAATGTCTCTTTTCATTTATATGCCGATGATACCCAGTTGTACATTCCTTTGAAAGCTGGTGACTCCATTCAGCCATTGTTGGACTGTCTGGGTGACATTAAAAAATGGTTGGCAAATAATTTCCTCCGACTTAATGAAGACAAAACTGAAATAATTGTTTTTGGCCCCCGGAGATTGAGAGATGGTCTCATTAACGAGCTCAATAAACACTTTCCTTCAATTTCTTCCCATGTTCGGAATCTTGGCTTTGTTCTGGACTCAGAATTATGCTTAACCAAGCAGATAAGTTCGGTGGTTAAGACTAGTTTTTATCAACTTCGGATTATATCAAAACTCAAAACATTTTTGTCTTTTCAAGATTTGGAGAAGGTTATTCATGCTTTTATCACTTCTCGCTTAGATTATTGTAATTCATTATACTTGGGTCTTCCGCAATCATCTGTGGCTGGTCTTAAGATGGTTCAGAATGCAGCTGCAAGGCTGTTGACCAGGGCAAAGAAGTTTGATCACGTCATCCCAATTTTAGCATCGCTTCACTGGCTCCCGGTCCGTTTTAGGATTCATTTTAAGGTTTTGATGTTTGTTTTTAAAACTCTTATTAATCAAGCTCCTTCATATCTTGTGGATCTTCTTAAGCCACATTCATCAAATGTCTAAGATCTTCAGATAGGTTTCTTTTGCATGTCCCTCGTTCTCGGTTAAAAACAAAGGGGGATAGAGCTTTCGCTGGTGCCGCCCCCCGTCTATGGAATCAACTGCCACTGGACATCCGCCTTGCACCTTCCATCGCTATCTTTAAAAATAGGATTAAAACATATCTTTTCCAGCAGGCTTTTTGATATAATTTTTATTGTTTAAACTAATTTTTTATTGATTTTTCTACTGTCTCTTGTCTGTTTTACTTTGTTTTAATTCAATTTCTATTTTATTTTCTGTACTCTGTTCAGCACTTTGGTCAGCGTTGCTGTGCGAAATGTGCTTTATAAATAAATTTTACTTACTTTACTTACTAACATTAGGGGAAAATTTTCACCTGGTCTTTCTCCAGTGTGTAGATGTACAGATGTTCCTAATAAAGTGGACGGTGAGTGTACATACAAATGTCTGTTTATGATTTGCCCGTGTGTGTGTGTGTGTGTGTGTGTACAGGGCGTGGCAGTTTGCACAGCTACGTGTGTACAACTTCACAAAAGGTCTGAGAAGATCGCCGCTGCTCTCATGGAGAGAAGTGGAATTAGCATCGGAGAGAACGTTGTGCTGTTATACCCACCAGGTGAACAC
>CM022767.1:1297500-1302500 GCA_012411365.1 Ameiurus melas
CACACTCACACACACACACACACACACACACACACACACACACACACACACACACACACACACACACACTCACACACACACACACTCACACACACACAATCACTCTCCCACTACATTACTGCACACACACATGTTAAGAAATCTGAAACAGAAAACCCGTTATAATAGTGTTAAAGTATGCAGAGAAGCAGTGACGTGTGTGTGTGTGTGTGTGTGTGTGTAAAGGCTCGGGGAGTGAACCTGGCATGTGTGAGGAGTTGTGTGGTCGTAGCTGAAGAACGTCCACGTCTGGCTCTCACTCAGTCCTTCTCCAAACTCTTTAAAGACCTCGGGCTCTCCACTCGCGCTGTGAGCACCGCCTTCGGCTCCAGAGTCAACCTCGCCATCTGTCTACAGGTACAGGAGCGGTCTGTGTGTCGTCTGTGTTCTCGTCTGTGTGTTGTCTGTGTGTGTCGTCTGTGTTCTCTGTATCGTCTGTGTTGTCTGTATGTCGTCTGTGTCGTCTGTGTTGTCGTCTGTGTGTCGTCTGGTCTGTGCATTGACACATCTTAAATCCAATTTTTAAAAAGTATTTTTACCCCCAGGGCTTTAAAATGTGTGTGTGTCTCAGGGTACAACTGGACCAGACCCCTCTACTGTGTATGTTGACATGAAGTCCCTCCGACATGACAGGTACAACACACACACACACACACACACACACACACACACACACACACACACACACACTGTTAAAACCGGCACATGGTTTTACATCTGTTTATATTATTTTGTAAACACATCTGTACGTATTCTCTACAGTTTTATACGTTCGTGTTACTTAAATGTCTCTTGTTCTGCTGATGTAACACAGGGATTAATAAAGCCTTATGTCTAAATGTTCATGTACAGCTACTTTTTATTTACTTAACTTAAAAATAGAAAAGAGATTTCAATATTACTATTGGTATGTGCAAAAGTTTGGACACCCCACTGAGACAGTACTCAGTAACGCCCCCTTTTGAACAAAGTTTGAAGAGTCTGAGACTTTATTACGCCCGGGAATTGTTATTCCTAATGAAGGCTGCCTAATGAGGGTGTCTAAACTTTTACACATGCCACAATTACTTGTTTACACAATTACACAATTTACCCTTATTATCGCTTTAAAAAATCAGCAAAATATTTAATTTGGCCAGGGGTACCCAAACTTTTGCATATAACTGTAGCTTCCAAATACATGGAGGAATTGTTGTGAATGTAGTTTAGTTAGTGTGTGTGTGTGTGTGTGCGTGCGTGTGTGTGCGTGTGTTTCAGGGTGAGGCTGGTCGAGAGAGGAGCGCCTCAGTCGCTTCCTCTGATGGAGTCTGGAACAGTGAGTTAAGCTCCTCCCACGTTTTGATCACATTTGAATAATTCATCACCATCTTCTACAAACATCTTCTCATCTTCTTTGTTTAGATCCTTCCTGGTGTGAGGGTTGTGATCGTAAATCCTGAGACTAGGGGACCACTGGGAGACTCTCATCTGGGAGAGGTGTGTGTGTGTGTGTGTGTGTGTGAGAACTTCCTAAGGAATGTTTCCACACATTCACCCTTCTTAAAAACGCCAGGAGCTATGAATATTCATGCTTATGCAAATTTGGAAACGCCCCCTCAGTTGTTAAACTCGTATTTTAGCCTCAGAGTTTAAATTTACATGCACGTTTCCTCGCTGATTTAATTTCATCACAACATCGAACACGTCAGAGTAGACATCGCTGTTACTATAGCAACAAGCATCTGTTCTTCACTAACATTTAGGTGTTTTTTTTTTAAAGTTATTTTTAAGGTTCTTTAAAAAAAACTATCAGAAGTTATAAATTCCAAACGTTTTTTTTATCTCAAAAGATTTTTGTTTTTGAATCTCAAATTTTTCTTTCTTTTTTAATCCTTAAAGTTTTTTTAAAATTTCTTTTAAGTTGTCTTAAAAACATATGGGCATATAGTTTTTAAATCATATTTTGACTTTGGCCTGTGAGAGTGTGTGTGTGAGAGCGTGTGTGAGAGTGCGTGTGTGTGTGTGTGTGTGTGTGAGTGTGTGAGAGTGCGTGCGTGTGTGTGAGAGTGCATGTGAGTGAGAGTGTGAGAGTGCGTGTGTGTGAATGTGAGAGCGCGTGTGTGTGTGTGAGAGTGCGTGCGTGTGTGTGAGAGTGCGTGCGTGTGTGTGAGAGTGCGTGTGTGTGTGTGTGAGTGCGTGCGTGTGTGTGTGCGTGTGTGTGTGAGTGTGTGTGTGTGAGAGTGCGTGTGTGTGTGAGTGTGAGAGTGCGTGCGTGTGTGTGAGTGCGTGTGTGTGTGTGAGTGCATGTGTGTGTGGTGTGAGTGCGTGTGTTGAGAGTGTGTGAGTGCGTGTGCGACTGTGCAGTGAGAGTGTGGCCGGGTGCGTGTGTGTGTGTGGTGCGTGTGTGCGCGACTGTGTGAGGTAGTGTGAGTGCGTGTGTGTGTGAGTGTGTGTGTGCGGCTGTGAGAGTGTGCGAGTGCATGTGAGAGTGCGTGTGTGTGAGAGTGCGTGCGTGAGAATGCGTGTTTTTGAGTGTGAGTGCGTGTGTGAGAGAGTGCGTGTGTGCGACTGTGTGCGACTGTGTGCGAGTGTGTGAGTGCGTGTGTGTGAGAGTGCATGTGTGTGAGAGTGTGTGAGAGTGTGTGAGAGTGTGTGAGAGTGTGTGAGTGTGTGTGAGTGTGTGTGTGAGTGTGTGTGTGAGTGTGTGTGAGTGTGTGTGTGAGAGTGAAACAAGCATCTCTTGGCAGCGATCATGAGCTAGGCAGCTTGCATGTTCTGTAGGTAAACACTTCCTATTGGCCGTCAAGTCTATAACTGACTGACATCACAAACCTCATACGTTGCTCCGCCCCCTGAATCGGTTTAATCCAAACTCGCAGAGAAAGCATTTTAAATGGTTTTAAACATGACCTTTGACCCCGCGCTCTTGGCGTGTCTGTCAGATCTGGGTGAACAGTCCTCACACGGCGTCGGGTTACTACACCATCTACGGAGAGGAGAGTCTGCAGGCCGACCACTTCAACACCAAGCTCAGCTTCGGAGATCCACACACACTGTGGGCCAGGACGGGGTACCTCGGCTTCGTCAAGAGGACCGAGCTCACCGACTCCAGTGGGGGTGAGACACTGGTACTGTCGGTACCGCTCCTTAATGTATATAGAAGGACTCCAGTAGTGTAAGTGCATGAACACACTTCATGGCCGGTATTGGAACAGTTCCAAGACTAATCCCTGATCGATTAATCCTCACCAAGGTTCGTGTCAGTATCGGTGTCGATGATGCACTGATGCATGTCACCCCTGTGTGACCCTGTGTGTGATGACCCTGTGTCTGATGACCCTGTGTGTGATGACCCTGTGTGTGATGACCCTGTGTGTGATGACTCTGTGTGTTCCCTGTGTGTTGACCCTGTGTGTGATGACCCTGTGTCTGACCCTGTGTCTGATGACCCTGTGTCTGATGACCCTGTGTCTGATGACCCTGTGTCTGATGACCCGGTGTGTATTGACTCTGTGTGTGATGACTCTGTGTGTGATGCCCTGTGTGTATGACCCTGTGTGTGATGACTCTGTGTGTATGACTCTGTGTGTATGACCCTGTGTGATGACCCTGTGTGTGATGACTCTGTGTGATACCCTGTGTGTGATCAGGCGTGTTGACCCTGTGTGACCCTGTGTGATGACCCTGTGTGTGATGACCCTGTGTGATGACCCTGTGTGATGACCCTGTGTGATGACCCTGTGTCTGATGACCCTGTGTCTGATGACCCTGTGCCTGATGACCCTGTGTGTGATGACTCTGTGTGTGATGACTCTGTGTGTGATGACTCTGTGTGTGATGACTCTGTGTGTGATGACCCTGTGTGTGATGACTCTGTGTGTGATGACCCTGTGTGTATCAGGCGTCGTGATGACCCTGTGTGATGACCCTGTGTGTGATGACCCTGTGTGATGACCCTGTGTGATGACCCTGTGTGATGACCCTGTGTCTGATGACCCTGTGTCTGATGACCCTGTGTCTGATGACCCTGTGTGTGATGACCCTGTGTGTGATGACCCTGTGTGTGATGACTCTGTGTGTGATGACTCTGTGTGTGATCAGGCGTGTAATGACCCCTGGTTGACCCTGTGTGTGATGACCCTGTGTGTGATGACTCTGTGTGTGATGACTCTGTGTGTGATGACTGTGTGTGATGACTCTGTGTGTGATGACCCTGTGTGTGATGACCCTGTGTGTGATGACTCTGTGTGTGATGACCCTGTGTGTGATCAGGCGTGTGATGACCCTGTGTGATGACCCTGTGTGTGATGACCCTGTGTGATGACCCTGTGTGATGACCCTGTGTGATGACCCTGTGTCTGATGACCCTGTGTGTGATGACTCTGTGTGTGATGACCCTGTGTGTGATGACCCTGTGTGTGATGACCTGTGTCTGATGACCCTGTGTCTGATGACCCTGTGTCTGATGACCCTGTGTCTGATGACCCTGTGTGTGATGACTCTGTGTGTGATGACTCTGTGTGTGATGACCCTGTGTGTGATGACCCTGTGTGTATGACTCTGTGTGTGATGACTCGTGTGTGATCAGGCGTGTGATGACCCTGTGTGATGACCCTGTGTTGACCCTGTGTGTATGACCCTGTGTGTGATCAGGCGTGTGATGACCCTGTGTGATGACCCTGTGTGATGACCCTGTGTATGACCCTGTGTGTGATGACCCTGTGTGATGACCCTGTGTGATGACCCTGTGTGATGACTCTGTGTGTGATGACCCTGTGTGTGATGACCCTGTGTGTGATGACCCTGTGTGTGATGACCCTGTGTGTGATGACTCTGTGTGTGATCAGGCGTGTGATGACCCTGTGTGATGACCCTGTGTGATGACCCTGTGTGATGACCCTGTGTATGACCCTGTGTGATGACTCTGTGTGTGATGACCCTGTGTGTGATGACCCTGTGTGATGACCCTGTGTGTGATGACC
>CM022767.1:1310000-1327500 GCA_012411365.1 Ameiurus melas
TGTTTTATATTTAAATGGAAAAAAAAAAGAATAAAAGGCATTTATTTTGCAGCATTGACGTGTTCGAGTGGTGAACTAGCCCGAAGGTTTGGAATGTGAATCATAACGACAGTAAATTATACTGCAGAAAAGCACATGTGAAGAAGTTGGAGACCAACAAACATCAAACATGGTGAAGGAGGGGGGACATCTGAAAAAAAACAAAAAACAAACAGAACAGAAATGGCTGTACTGTGACTCCCCACTGATCCACAGCGATACACTGCAGTTATTCTCACGGTGTAGCGCCCCCTACTGGCCCAATGTTATTTATACAGCATGCTGACTCGGGGAGTTCAGACCGATTCAGTTCCGTTTTATTTGAACCGTGGACATTGTCCCACAGCAGCTTTACACAAACGTATCGTTTCAGGGTATAGATTTTAAATGTATGAGTTTATCCCTAATGTAGACTTGAAAACAGTATTTGAGCATTTCCAGTCTGTGTCCCATTCAAAATGAAATGTGAAAGTGATATTATTTCACATCGTTGGTCCTGTCCTTTACATCTGTACGCCAGTTCCCACAACGTCATTTGTGTTCTGAACAAAGAGCGTCAACGATCGTTTAAATTCTTAATACATCATAAAAATTCATTGAAATACGTTCCACCACCTTGTGGAGAACTGTGGAGATCATATGAAGATCGTTCACACTTTAAAAGAGCTTCTGAAAAAGGTTTCCAGAGTTATCCTCCTTGAAGTGCGGAGTCGAGCATCGTCTGTGTTTTACTGCGAAACTCATCATCCGGGTTCATCCGAGCACCCGCGTGCCAAGTTTGGTACGGATCAGACGAAAACTGGAGGATTTATAGTGTTTGGGTCAACTAGCCACGCCCACTAAATGTTTTGGGGGTATGACATTATGACATCACAAACAAATTTATTTCTACAGATTTTGACATACACCTTCCTGTGAGTAGTTTGACCTCGGATTTGTCAAGATTTTTAAGAAAAATATCATTTTTGAAAAAAAAAAAGTTTTAAACCATGAAAGTCTATGTGGGTGGAGCTTGAAGTTCCAAATGGTCAATTTTCGTGACCCGGAGCTTGAAATTTAAATAGAGATCCATTTTGATTCTGGAGTTGAATTGTTCAGGAGCGCTGCAAAAATGTGCGCCACAGCGCCCCCTAGAGATTGATGACAATTTATCTTCCCTGAATTACGTCACAGGTTTTTTTTTTTTTTTTACCCTGTGTCAAGTTGACATGAAACTTTCTTTAATGAATTAGTAAATCGAAGATGCGATGAATTTGTTATTTTTAAATAAAAAAATAAAAATAAAAAAAGTATAAACTAGAAGAATCCGGGCTGAACATGATCCCGACGAATATAATCCATGTGCAGAAATCATTTCAATTTAAAATAATTCGGAGAATTCATTCATTTTATTTTTCATATTTTAAAAACAGCATTTTAAAAGTTATTTAAAAATAAGTACTAAATATTTAACATCAGCTGTTCAGTTCATTAAAATGTAAAAAAAAAAAAAAAAAAAAAGGTATCCCAGAGAGTACCTCAGGAAAGCGTATTGTGACAGAATTGATCACGATATCGATACGGCATGATCGTATCACCCAGACCTCGTGTGCATCAGATAACGAGTTCTGTGAGCATGAGAGAGCACATCTTTACCTGAACAGGAATGGAGGAGGGCGGGGCTTCTTCAGGAGCCAACACAAAAACAACAACAACAACAAACAGGACAAGACGAGAGTCGTCACGTCACACAGAGGAAATGAATCAGCGAGTTTAAACATTCCAGAGACGCTACTATTTTTACTTGACTGGTAAGTTTGTGGTGAATTGACGCTTACACGAGGGGGCGGGGCTAAGCACACACACACACACACACACACACACAAACCGAATAAGTATCTTGTTAATAAGTGTTTCACCCATCTGGTGTTTCTCAGTAGTCAGGAGATGCCTATTTTTTTTCAATCAGGTTATTTGTAATTAGTAATAATTAAGTAACAGATTAGCACCAGATTTTTCGTTCTTAATATAGAAATTCGATACTTCGCTCCACGTTCTGTAGCGGCTTGTTTGTTTATTTATTTTATTTTTTGTAAAAGTCGAATCTTTTTTTTTAAATGACGTGTTTCTTACAGATAGTTACAAGTTTACAATTCTTCATTACTGTAATCCCGACACGCGGCGACATCACGGTCACACGCGCGATGGCGGTTTGGAACTTTTGAAAAGGTATTTTAATTCCGCATTCTGATTGGTCGTCGGAGTGTCGATCGGTTCTCTAGAACGGCGGCTCTGACGGCGATGATTTTTTCCGTATCGATTTATGACATGAACGCGCTCGCTCTAGCGCGACGGCTCCTTTGTATACACGTTTGGTATACAGCGGACGAAACGCGTGCGATCGTTCACGTTTACGGAAGGAGTCTCCGGTGTCGGAGGTCGAAGCTGTACGCTCTCCCAGCTCTTCAGGACAGAGGAGTTTTACGCCACGTCCTCGCGGTCTCTCAGTACCGTGACGAGCTGCGCACTTCAGCCAGCGACCATAAACGCAAAACATATTGGAACTGAGCCTCAACAGATGAAAAAGTATCCGACGCGATCGTGTTCGCGTAGCGCTCCTCACAGCGGACGCCGCCTCAAAGCGGCTGTACAGAAACAAACACGGGACAGAATTTAAAAACGTGCGGGGACGTTTATATAAAGCGGTCATCGCTGTCGGGTCCCTGTGCCAGGACAGGAATAAAACACTCGGGGACGTGCTGTCGGAGGAAAACAAACGACACATTTGTCAGATTTTTCTGTCTTGTTTTGTCAAGACAGACTTGACTGGAGAGTACTGCGCAGCGCGACCAATCAGAACGCCTTGGCTGCGATGACGTCACACATCTTTCTAGTGGGCGGGGCGTTACAGCCTTCAGGAAAAAAACAAGCCAGCTAGTTAGTTAGCTTTTTTTTTTTAAATATACATCTATAGAAACAGCCGAGTCAACAGGTATAAGTACGTTTTTACGTCACACCTGGATAACCGACATCTGAGGAACACCGACGGCGGGTTAAAGGAGCTGTGAAAGGTAGCTGCGCGCGCGTGTGCGGGTGAGAGTGTGAGCGCGCGCGCTTGCTCTCGGTCGAGGCGAACACGCTCGCGAGCCTCTGCTCAGGCGGGAACGGCGCTGTAATGGCGGCGGTTCCGGGCGCCGCTCCTCCTGCTGCTGCTGCTGCTCGGAGATGGCGGAGTTTTAATGGCTCCCCGGGTCGCTGACGTGTGTTGACGCGGTACTTGCGTGCCAGTGACTCGGTCTGAAAGTTTTTCAGCATCCAGCGACGCGTTCGCTCTGAAAACGCGCGCGCACACACACACACACACACACACACACACACACACACACCGAGCCGAGATCAAACGCGTTGCCGAATCTAACGAACTACCGATCTATCGAACCGAGCCGTTCGCGTTAGCATTAGCGTTAGCATTAGCGTTAGCACGCGGCGCTAACGCTGCTGTTTCTCCCTCACAGCGTTCGAGATGATTACATTTGATTAAATCCGAGTTAGCTGGCTCTGACGTAATGTCGTCTTTACCCGCTTGTGTTGTTTAACCCGAGTCACGCTGACGGGAGAGACGCGCGACAGAATGAGACGAGTTTATTATTTATTATTATTATTATTATTGTTGTTGTTATTTTTGTAGCTAGCTGAATTAGCTTTGATTTAACGGACTTTAATAACCGGCGGTGTCCCTAATCAATAACCGCTCGCTTCACACTAGCTAGGGCGTGTGCACTTTATTCACATAACCTACCGGGGGCGCACATCCATCTAGTGCACTTGTTAGGGAATCGGGAGTGATTTGGGACCGAGCCAAGGCTGAATAACCTGAAGCTCCCTCCTCAGGATTGAAGGATTTAGAGATGTTGATTTAATTATGATTTAAAATTTGATCATTACTTTAATGACTTATTTAATCCATATATATAATATATTTTAAAAGCTACTTATTTATACAATTTAATATTACTTTTTTTATTTCCTGAATTTTCCACCCAAACTATTGATCCAAAAATCACATTAACAATTGCACTTTATTATTATTATTATTATTATTATTATTATTAAAATTCAACAGTTAAATCAATGAGTTTGAAAGTATTTGAATGTTGATGAGACGTGTAGTGCACTATACATAGGGTTTATTTACATTTAAAAACCGAATCACATATAAAGTGCCGCTGGAATGAAATAAAAAGGAGTTTGGGAGATTTTTGTTTCGGTTTGAACGATAACGAGTCTTTATCGGTCACGTTTACAGTACAGCACAGTGAAATTGTTTTCTTGATATGATACAGCGCCCCCTGGAGCAGAGAGGGTTAAGGGCCTTGCTCAAGGGCCCAACAGCGGCAGCTTGGCGGTGCTGGGGTTTGAACCCCCGACCGAACCCCCGACCTTCTGCTCAGTAACCCAGAGCCGTAACCTCCACGCCACCAATTCGATGCGCTCGTCTTGTGCTCGTCCAATTAAATGTGCTCTAGGGCGGGGGTCCCCAACCCCCGGGCCGCGGACCGGTCCGTGGGTCATTCGGTACCGGGTCGCACAGAAAGAATAAATAACTTGCGTTATTTCCGTTTGATGTATTATCCGAGTCTGAACGATGTTTTATTGTGAAAGATGACCGGGTTCTCTCCGTTACATCCGTCTATGGCTCACTCTTGACGTATGTCAAAGACGCTCGTCTCGGTCACGTGATACATTACTGCAGAAAATAAACCCCCACGCTAGCAAAACGAGTAAAAATAAAGGCGTGATGTTACGAGGACGCCGCTAATAAAGTTGCGATTTTACACTGGATTCACGTTTATTATTATTATTATATTTAAAAAAAATACCCCACTTTTTATGCCGGTCGTGTCATTTTGTTTTGTTGTACTTATCCGCCTCACTTTAAAGGCCGGTCCTTGAAAATACCGTCTGATATTAAACCGGTCCGTGGCGCAAAAAAAGGTCGGGGAACGCTGCTCTAGGGTGTGTATGCTCCGCCCCCTGGGGGTGGGATTTATCTCAGGAGTAGCTGTGAAATTCTTGGAGTTGTGTTTTAAAAGCAAATACGTTCTGATTAAACGCTAAAACGTGTTGAATCGGTGTTTAAACAGCACGCTGTAGAGTTCTGGACCATTTTAAACTGTGTGTGTGTGTGTGTGTGTGTGTGTTGCGTACTGCATGACTCAAAACATGAGTGTGTGCGCGGAGGTGATTCAGGGCTGCAGGGGTGAAGTGGAAACACTGACGACTTTATTGAACAGCTGTGTGTGTGTGTGTCTCTAACACACGCACACACTAATTACTGCATCTTATGGAACCTGTCGGCGCCTGTGTACACTACATACAGGTTCCTTTTTAAAATGAAATAACGTTCGGGTTTGAATGATTCAGCAGATGAATTTGCATAAATTTGAATATTCGTGAGATGTACAGTGTATTAATGTTTTAGTGTTGATTCTGTGGAGGAGAAAAACTATCACACCGTGTATATACATATACTGATACTGATGGATGGTGTGTGTGTGTGTGTGTGTGTGTGTGTGCGTGTGTGCGTGCGTGCGTGCAGTGGAAATGGAGGAGGTTCACCAGAGTGGCAGTAACGGCACCGAGTCACAATCTGTCACAATCCCGACCACCATCACAGCGTCTCAGTTATCACAGATCACTCAGGTACACCATGACGACGTGTGTGTGTGTGTGTGTGTGTGTGTGAGAGAGAGAGAGCTTAGCGTGTGACGTGTGTGTAACGTATGTGTGTGTGTGTATGGTGTAGATGACTCTGGGAGGATCTCCCGTGGCCGTGGTGCAGCTCCCCGGAGGTCAGTTTCAGGTGCAGGGAGTCATCCAATCGGCTCAGTCTTCAGTGATACAGTCTCCACCAGCACAAGTACAGGTCACACACACGCACGCACACACACACACACACACACACACACACACACACACAGGTTCCATATATAAGATGAAACATTCGGGTACGTGCTGTTATTGGAAAATGATCAACGTTGTGGTTGGGAACAGTTGTGTGCAGTTAATCTGATAAGATATCTACAGCGTGTGTGTGTGTGTGTGTGTGTGTGGTGTGTGTGTGTGAGATGTCATGATGTCGTGGGTGTGTATCACCCAGCATGATGATGAGCTAAATGAGTCACTTTTCACACTCCTACTGGTAATGCTGCAGAAGTGTTTAGTAATATCGGGTGTGTGTTTAGTAATATCGGGTGTGTGTGTGTGTGTGTGTGTGTGTGTATGTTCACAGGGTCAGGGGTCAGACAGTGAAGATTCTCAGGATTCGACAGACAGTGGAGCTTCGAACCAGAAGACACGAGAGCTGCTGGCCAGACGCCCGTCTTACAGGTTCTTACACACACACACACACAGCTAACGTTACACACGTATATCATTGTGTGACGTTGTGAATGACGGATTGTTGTGTAATTGCGTTACAGGAAGATATTAAACGACCTGTCAGCGGAGGAAGTAGCGACGCGTAACGAAGGAGAGGAGGAGACCTCGGTGTCGTCCACCATGACCACTGTGTCTCTGTCCACACCCATCTACCAGACCAGCAGTGGACAGTACAGTACGTCTCTCTCTGATTACCGAAACCTTCATGGGGTTTTTAGCAGCTGCCTACTTTGTATTTCAGTGTAAAGCTGCTGGTCCAGGTGTTCCAGATGTGTGATGTGTGTGGACGTCTCTGATTGGCCGTGTTGTTGTTAACAGTTGCGATAGCGTCGAATGGCTCTCTGCAGTTAGCGGGTGCGGGCTCCGAGGGCGTTCAGGGCCTGCAGACGCTCACCATGACCAACTCGAACCCCAACCAGCCCACTATACTACAGTACGCTCAGACCGCAGACGGACAGCAGATCCTCCTACCCAGCAATCAGGTGGTGCTGCAAGGTGAGTGTTAGCATGACCAATCATGTGATGAGTGGGATGGTGGGACGAGTGAGGATGGTGGGACGAGTGTGATGCGTGTGGGATGAGTGGAAATGGTGGGATGAGTGAGGATGGTGGGATTGGTGTGATGGGTGGGATGATTGAGGATGATGTGATGCGTGTGGATGAGTGAGGATGTGTAGATGGTGTGATGAGTGGAAATGGTGGGATGAGTGTGGATGGTGTGATGCGTCTGGATGGTGGGATGAGTGAGGATGGTGGGATTGGTGTGATGAGTGAGGATGGTGGGATTGGTGTGATGGGTGCGATGAGTGAGAATGAGTGGGATTGGTGTGATGGGTGTGATGAGTGGAAATGGTGGGATGAGTGAGGATGAGTGTGGTGGGATGCGTGTGGATGGTGGGATGAGTGAGGATGGTGGGATGAGTGTGGATGAGTGTGGATGGTGGGATTGGTGTGATGGGTGGGATGAGTGAGGATGGTGGGATGAGTGAGGATGGTGTGATGCGTGTGAATGGGGGTATGAGTGAGGATGGTGGGATGAGTGAGGATGGTAGGATGAGTGAGGATGAGTGTGGATGGTGGGATGAGTGTGCATGGTGGGATGAGTGAGGATGGTGGATTAGTGAGGATGGTGGGATGCGTATGGATGGTGGGATGCGTGTGGATGGAGTGGATGAGTGAGGATGGTGGGATGAGTGTGGATGAGTGAGGATGGTGGGATGAGTGAGGATGGTAGGATGAGTGAGGATGAGTGTGGATGGTGGGATGAGTGTGCATGGTGGGATGAGTGTGGATGAGTGAGGATGGTGGGATTAGTGAGGATGGTGGGATGCGTATGGATGGTGGGATGCATGTGGATGGTGGGATGAGTGGAGGATGGTGGGATGAGTGTGGATGAGTGAGGATGGTAGGATGAGTGTGGATGAGTGAGGATGGTGGATGATATGGATGGTTTGTGGATGGTGGGATGAGGAGGATGGTGGGAATGAGTGTGATGAGTGAGGATGGTGAATCGATGACTACGTGACAGGCAGGACGATGCGTCCTGCGGGACGATGCAGACGGGTTTATGAACGATGCGACGGCCGAGGACGATGCGATATGGGACGATGACACGATGACTATGACGATGGACGAAGTGAACGAGCCAGGGACGATGCGGACCTGCGATGTGACGGGTGGACCATTCATGGATTTGCCTATGACGATGACGCCTACAGGACGATGCGGACGGTGGGAACGATGATGACGCGGACGATGATGACCCATGAACGATTAGACCATGGACCGTTGACGGTGACCACGATGACCCATGATGACGTCCCGACCATGAACCCAAAGACGATGACCTGAACGATTATGACCAGAATCATTAATGACCCACGACCTGCGACGATGCCACCCATGTGAACGATGATGACCATGAACCAGCGATGACCCAAGTGACCCAACGGACCATGGACCAACGGATCTAACGACGATGACCCAGGGACCATGACGACGATGACCATGGACCGATGCACGACGATGATCATGAACGACGACCCATGATCTAATGATGACTGACGGGACGGGACCACCATGAACGATGACCGACGATGACCAAGTGGACCAGCGATGACCTGGTGACCCACGACCCATGACCACGTGATCTGGTGGGACGATGATGACCGGTGGAATGCGGATCACGATACCCATGAACGATGGACGATGATGACTATGACTTATTTGGACTCAGCGGGACCATGACCTGAACCGATGGACGATGATGACGGTGGGAACGATGACGACGATGATCATGGACCGATGATGACCCAAGGACCGATGATCTGCTGACGTGACCATGATGCAGATCTGCCCATGAACGACCTGTCCATGGACCCATTCACCATGGGATCTGACGATGACCGACGGATCTCATGATGATCTGACGACCATGATCTGATTCATGACCATGGACCATGAACGATCCAATGACCCATGACCCACGACGCTGACCATGACCGACGACGACCATGGACGACGATGACCATGAACGACGATCCGACGATGACCATGACCGACGACATCCATGACCGATGATGACCATGAACGACGATGATCTGACCATGGACCATGATCCAAGGACGACGATGACCATGAACGACGACGACCATGACCTGATTTTTGACCCATGAACGATTTTAACGACGACGTCCCAGAACGACGGATCTATCGTGACCATGACCGATGATGACCATGAACGATGATCCTGAACCACGACGAACGATTTTTGACGGACCGATTTTGACCTGCTCATGACCACGATGACTATGGACGATGATGACGGCGCCATGGTCGATGACGGCAGGACGATGTGATGGCGGGTGATGAGATGCGGACGAGCGGAGGACGAGGACGATGCGGAACGATGAGGACGCATGATCGATGCACGGCAGGACCATGATGGACGATGCGGACGTAAGCTGAGGACCGATGATGACGATGGGACGAGCGATGACGGTGGAACGATGAGTGATGGTGGCCGATGTGACTCTGTGCGATGATGACCGATGATGACTGTCGATCGATGACGTATGGACGATGCCTCATGGACCGATGATGACCTGATGATGACCAGCTGACTCATGGACGATGATCTGGCGGACCTGACGATGACTGATGATGACTCTGCCCTGACCATGACCATGGACGATGATGACCCGCGGACTGAGTGACCCGCGATGAACGATTTGACCATGGCCCATCATGACGATGACCTGCGATGATCTGATGCGACGATGACGATGATGACCCATTGTAGGATAGTGTGGATGGTGGCCATGAACGAGTGAGCCATGATGAGCGATGAGGTGTGATGGTTGACCAGGACCATGAGGGGGTGAGATGTGCATGGTGGCGCCCGATGAGCATGGTGTGGTGGGTGTGAGGAATTTGAGTGTACAGACGGTGACCATGGTGTAGCGATGCTACAGTGAGGAGGGATGGTAGGACTCAGTGTGATGGTGTGGAGGCGATGATGTGATGGGATGAGTGTGATGGTGTGAGGATGAGTGTGATGGTGTGAGGATGAGTGTGATGGCGTGAGGATGAGTGTGGATGGTGGGACGAGTGTGATGGTAGGATGAGTGTGATGGTGTGAGGGTGAGTGTGAGGATGAGTGTGATGGCGTGAGGATGAGTGTGATGGCGTGAGGATGAGTGTGATGGCGTGAGGAGTGTGATGGCGTGAGGATGAGTGTGATGGCGTGAGGATGAGTGTGATGGCGTGAGGATGAGTGTGATGGCGTGAGGATGAGTGTGATGGTGTGAGGATGAGTGTGATGGTGAGGATGAGTGTGATGGTAGGATGAGTCTGATGGTGTGAGGATGAGTCTGATGGTGTGAGGATGAGTGTGACGGCGTGAGGATGAGTGTGATGGTAGGATGAGTCTGATGGTGTGAGGATGAGTCTGATGGCGTGAGGATGAGTGTGATGGCGTGAGGATGAGTGTGATGGCGTGAGGATGAGTGTGATGGCGTGAGGATGAGTGTGATGGCGTGAGGATGAGTGTGATGGCGTGAGGATGAGTGTGATGGTGTGAGGATGAGTGTGATGGCGTGAGGATGAGTGTGATGGCGTGAGGATGAGTGTGATGGTGTGAGGATGAGTCTGATGGTGTGAGGATGAGTGTGACGGCGTGAGGATGAGTGTGACGGCGTGAGGATGAGTGTGATGGCGTGAGGATGAGTGTGATGGCGTGAGGATGAGTGTGATGGCAGGATGAGTCTGATGGTGTGAGGATGAGTGTGACGGCGTGAGGATGAGTGTGATGAGTGTAATGGTGTGCTTACAGGAGCAGGAGGTGAGATGCAGGCATATCAGATTCGCTCGTCGTCGTCAGCGATGCCTCAAACCGTCGTCATGACATCACCAGTCATCAGTTCTCAGGGAAAGAGTGACGACCCTCAGATGAAGAGAGAGATTCGCCTCGCCAAAAACAGGTCTGTCTCTCTCTCTCTCTCTCTCTCTCTCTCTGTCTGTCTTCTAAAATGATCACAGTATGGATCAGTTGTTTAGAAACACACTTGGGCCTGTTGTGAGAATTAAAGGAGATTTTGGGACCAGATCCGAACACGAAGGGCACTCGCACCGTGTACAGAGAACAGGACGATCAAATCCTCCAACTCTTCTTTCTTCTGATGGGAATGTTTAGTCAGTTTTCTGGATGTGTGTGTGTGAGAGAGAAAAGAGCGAGTGCTTCCTGGAGCATCTTCATTCAGAAGTCAGTGGTGAAGGAACGTTCTGTACACACACTGTGACTAACCACCACTCTGTCGTGTCTCGGCGCGTATTTCTTTCTTTCTTTCCCACATGTTTCCCTTCACCTGCCCCACACAGTGTACAACCCTCTGCTCTAATCTGTTTACTTTATATACTGAGTAACTGATTACACACCACCGTGTGTGTGTGTGTGTGTAGGGAGGCGGCTCGTGAGTGTCGCAGGAAGAAGAAGGAGTACGTGAAGTGCCTGGAGAACCGCGTGGCCGTGCTGGAGAACCAAAACAAAACGCTGATCGAAGAGCTCAAGACGTTAAAGGACCTGTACTGCGTCAAAACGGGCTAACGGGTAGCGCTGTGCTAAATGGACAGTACTTGCAGCTCTGCCTACACACACACACACACACACACACACACACACACACAGGGAATGTAAGTTCCTTGTTTTTATACTCCTTTTTAACTAACAGCTTAGGAAGCGCAGGTCTCTCTCTCTCTCTCTCTCTCTCTCTCTCACACACACAGAGTTTATGGAGAATAATGATGATATTTTTCCTTTAGCTATTTTTAATAAGAGATGAGCAGATGTGTATATATTTGTGTACGTGTCCCGGGTGTGTGTCCTCACGCCCACGCGGGGAATATCCTCTTCATCGGCGAACCGTGCGTTTATTAGGGAATTTGTGCGTTTTTATGTTTTTTTTTTCCTTTTCCCAGAAGTGCTTAAATAAACTGAAAAATGAGAATAGTTCAGAGCAGGTAGAAACGAGTGAACTCCGCCCCCGCCCCGCCCCCTCTCTCTATCACAGGTTTTCTTCAATATTGTGATGTGCGATTGTGGGGGGGTTTTTTTCCCATTTTTTGACCAAATGTCACTTTTTTTTTTTTTTTTTACTCTATTCAAGCCCAATTCTTACACACCTTTAATGAAGAATCTTAATAATTACACTTTTTTTTTTTTATGTCTGAGGGAACAGTCCTTGAGCCAAATCCGTGTCTACAATCATGAGTTTGCAGCAAGACTAAACGGCTAGATTTCCTGAATAAACGAAGCTTTGTGCCTGAAGCTGTTCGGGTTCAGTTCAGGGAGCACGCTTGCACTTCCACATGCAGGTGACGTTTATTAATAAAATACAGAATATTAAAAAAAAAAAACACCAAAAAAAAATCAGGTTTTTTTTTTGTTTGTTTGTTTGTTTTTGTTAAATGAACCTAAATAAAAAAAATTTCCATTCTCTTTACACAGTTATATTTTTTTTTTTTTTTTTTTTACACGAACGAAAAATTATGCAGCAAATAACAATCATTAAACAAACAAACCCAAAAGCAAGTCATGTGACTGGTGATTATGTCTTGTGTGAGTTTGTGCTTTTGATAGTTTGATAGTTTGACAATGTTGACTTATTTCCTAATGAAACTTAATATACATTTTTGTACTTTATTACATCACTCTTATCTTGAATTCTGATTGGCTGATGACATTCCTGACCGCAGCACAGCTGCAGACCCCAGGTGCTTATGAATGCGTTATCATTTCTATAGTAACGAGTCGTTCATAACGGACGGAGTCTCCAGTGGCAGGAGAAGCTGTGACTTTACGCTTCTTTGTGGTTTCAAGCTGCATTTTTTTTTGGGAGGGGCTTATTAACTTCAAGACAAAGAATAGAGAGAGGCTGGTGAGGGAGCGAGTGTTTATAGACCAGCTGTTTTGCGAATGATTCACAACATTGAACTATAAAATTGTCATATACGAGGAATAAACCTGGAATTTTACTATAACACCAACTTCCTGTTTATTATGATTATTATTTTGGACATAAAAGCAGATGAATGTTTTTTTTTAGTAACAAAAATGTCATTACGGGCACACGGTGGCTTAGTGGTTCGCACGTTCGTCTCACACCTCCAGGGTCGGGGGTTTGAGACCCACCGTGGCCCTGTGTGTGTGTGTAGAGTTCGCATGTTCTCCCCGTGCTGCGGGGGTTTCCTCCCCCAGTCCAAACACATGCATGGTAGTCTGATGGGCGTGTCTAAAGTGTCCGTAGTGTATGAACGGGTGTGTGAGTGTGTGTGTGATTGTGCCCTGCGATGGACTTGGACCCTGTCCAGGGTGTAACCCCGCCTCGTGTCCCATGCACCCTGGGATACGCTCCAGGTTCCCTGTGACCCTGAAGAGGATGAGTGGTATAGAAGATGGATGGATGGAAATGTCATTTTCTTCTCTGAACATGAAGTGATGTGAGCTATTTCATTATAAAATGGCAGAACGGGGTGGGTAGAGTTGCCATCAATTTTACTCGCGTAAGAAGTAAACATAACATTAACGATGACCTGAGTAAGAGTAGTAACGTGTCCGGTGGAGAAAATCCACGAGTCGCAGACTACGTGGAGAAGCGTACGTCACACCTCTCCCTGAAAGTCTGTTCTATTTATATGATCTAAAACCTGGGTTCGGGGTGAATCTGCAGATCCCAGTCCTGTGATGGGTACGATCACACACACGACCTGCCACTTTCAACACAAAATCTCTCCCTCTCTCACACACACACACATCAAAACACAACACATTTCCCCAACAGCAGACTGTCTTTATTTTCACACCATGTTAACAACACAAACCTGTCAGCAGCCGGATGGATGAACAGCACAGTCGACGTGCCCCGTCCTCCCGCTTTACACCTAAACACGTGATGTTTACTACAGCTGTAACGACCACAGGTTTACAGGAACGTGCGACTGAAGTACAGGATCAATCACACACACTGCAGATAGACGCGGACCTACACACTCCATCCTGGCCCTTACACTGCTGCTCAAACCTGAGTGCAGCTCACGTGCAAATGCAACACGCCCTGTTAAATATCATTATTTCCATCATAAATGGCCTGTATGAGGACTACATGCAAAACCATTAGAGAGTACGTCTAAAAACAATCATTACACACGTATATATATTTATAATGTCTCTCATATACACATACACATTTATATGTATTAGTATTAACCGTTAAGTTTCTATCTGTTTGCGTCTCTTTTAAATTTTACATGTTCAATATATGACCAATTTTGGGGTGCACGGTGGATTAGGGGTTAGAACATTCACCTCACCCCTCCAGGGTTGCGGGTTCGATTCCCGCCGCTGCCCCTCGTGTGTGTGTGTGTGTGGAGGTTTTCCTCTGGTTTCCTCCCCCAGTCCAAAGACATGCATGGTAGGCTGATTGGCGTGTCCAAAGTGTGCATGTGATTGTGCCCTGCGATGGATTGGCACCCCATCCAGGGTGTACCCCGCCTTGTGCCCCATGCTCCAGGTTCCCTGCGACCCTGTAGGATAAGTGGTATAGAAGATGGATGGATGACATATTTTAAAGGTCTAGTTGTTATCTTAAACATTCGGTGCCCCCGAGTTACTGACTGGCTTCAGTTGTGTGTATGGACCAGGACAACTGTAGACGTTGGATTTATCACATGAGGTGATAAAGAAGTTAAAAGTCTCCTTTTAAGGGGGGAGAAAAAAAAAAAAAAGAAGTGGAGCTGAGCAGCACTGTTGAAGCTGTGGGCGGAGTTAATGTACAGACTGTATACATAGTAGCAGAAGCTTGAAATAAAGAAACTAGCCACATCTATGACCTGGTATTATTATTACTGTGAATCGCAGGGTTTTTCTGAGGTGTGTTTGAAAGGATGAGAATATTACAGGTCTAAATAAATAAATAAATAAATAAATAACCTGTAAACGTTACAAACTGCACCTTTAAATGTTGTTTACGAAACAGGCTTGTACAGACTTGCAATTTTTGACGAGATTTTTCTTAGAGTTCCAGTCAGAGCGTGTCTTATGAGATCAGAGTGAACATTTGAAGTGAGTGAGTGTGTTTGTGTTATTGCCATAAAAACAAATAAATTATTTCTTTATTTATTTTTAAAGATGACAATGACACCTTCAGGACACTAGATGGCAGTAAGGCTCTTTAATAATTCCTCACACCAGCACACACATCAGAGATGATTTATGGATCTTTAGATGTAGATTTTATACAAGACTTAAACTTGTGTCAAACGTTTTCACAAAAAAAGATTACATTGGAAATGAAAACACGTGGGACACGTGACTTCATCCCTGGTGCTAGAAAAAAAAAAAACGCTAAAAGGATTTTTATTAATTTTACAATGACAGCAATTATGGGGCCAATGATCCGAGTCTAAATGGGTGAAAAATCAAAAACATGCTTTTTTTTTTTTTTTTTAAACATCTGGTGAGCACTAGGTGGCGCTGTTCAGAAACTGCACAGGTACCCTCAAGTCATGATGGCTATAATATATTACCAAGCTTGTTCTGAATACACTAAAGCGTCATCGTGATATAGCCTCATGGGCATTTCGACACGCTCATCATCGAATTCGTTGCGTGTTGTTCAAGAATCAACTTGAAGATGATCCGATTTTTGTGAACAATCGGACAGACGGTGTAGCAGGAGTTAGAAACATTCTCATGACGGGAAACGACGTCGACTCTAACTGCGTGCTGAATTCCGTCACCTGTGTACGGTTCTCTGTTCTGCCACAGACTCGAGAGAAGAAGAACACTAATGAATTACAATAGGTGCCTGCGGTGATTGGTCTCCGATTACAACTGACTCCACCCACTCATCAAACATCAGCAAAATGGGTGGAGCCTGAGCTCTTCCTCATCATCTGGATAGAGCTACGAATCAAGCCAAGAAGCGAACACTTACCATAATTACGGTTCGATTTAAAATCATTTGATTTTAAAAACACCACACACTGCAGTTTTAATCTCGTGTGTGTGTGTGTGTGTGTGTGTGTGTGTGTGTGTGCGCGCGCGTGTTGTTTACTTCACAGCGTAACCGACGATGTGTGGTTTAACGAGGACAGACAGCGGAGCCTGGATGTGGCGGAGCTGCACCTCCGAGAAGCCGGCTTGTTCCACGTGCTGCCAGGTCGCGCGGGTCAGCTCACAGCCGTCACCGAAATAGTACCTGTAACACACGGGGAAGCCGTTCACCTCGACAACACGCTGCAGACACCGCGTGTTCGCTTTTAAACGTCACAGTAACAGCAAGACAGAAAAACCCCCACAGCGACAGCGTCTGAGAACGAGCGCGATCATATAAACCTCTCAGAGCGGCTGGTCTACACAACTAATCCCCGCCTCCTGACCAATCACGGTCCAGTATTCAGCAGCGCTGTGGTGTCAAAGTTAAACAAGGTCATGTGGAAGTATCTTATCATCTCGCACAAGAGATTAAGCTCCATACAGTTTGGATTGAAAATATTGGCACCCGTGTGTGTGTGTGTGTGTGTGTGTGTTCAATACCAGAAAGGCTGAATAACGTTCTGCAGAAAGAAGGTCCAGCTAGATTCCTCAGCCACAACGTGCTCCATGAAGAAAAATGCTCCACCCTGTAAACCAAAACTTTATTAGTGTATTAACTGTTTATAATCTGTACCCCCACCCCCACCCCCACCAACCAGAGGAATGGGGATTGTCTAGTGTCACTGTGTGTTTTTATAAATGTCCTTCGGTTAAACCTTATTAACTGTTTGAACGGGTTTAAGGTTACACTACACCAGTGTTTCTCTATTAGGAAGGATTCTGAGTAGAACCCATTATCCACAGAACCCTTATTGGAACCCCTGAGAGTGCAACATGTAACCTCAATGGTTTTTTTGTTTCTAATAAAATAAAATCTGGACTTGTAGTTTGTTTATTTGTTTTATTCATTAATAATCCATCAACAACAACAAGATTGGGCTATCACCCTGAGGACCACCGTCACCCTGAGCACCACCGTCACCCTGAGCACCACCGTCACCCTGAGCACCACCGTCACCCTGAGCACCGAAGCCCCACAAGGTTGTGTCCTGAGCCCAATGCTCTACTCTCTCTACACACATGACTGTGTCCTCCCACAGCTCCAGCTCGATCATCAAGTTTGCCGACGACACAGTAATTATGGGCCTCATCTCCAACAACGACGAGGCCTCCTACTTCGACGAGGTGGAGAAACTCGTAGCTTGGTGCCAGGCTAACAGTCTCTCTCTGAATGTCAGTAAAACCAAGGAGCTGGTTGTGGATTTCAGGAAGGAGACAGCAGAGGAACCACACCCCACTCGAGATCGGCGGGACCCGCACGAAGAGAGCGAGCAGCTTCAGATACCTTGGAGTACACATCTCTGAGGACCTGACCTGGACTCGTCACATCCGAGCTCAGATGATCGAAGCCAGACAACGTTTGTTCCATCCGAGACTGCCGAGGAAATT
>CM022767.1:1332500-1347500 GCA_012411365.1 Ameiurus melas
GTGTTTGAGGTTGTGTTTGTGTTTGAGGTTGTGTTTGTCGTTGAGGTTGTGTTTGAGATTGAGGTTGTGTTTGTTGTTGAGGTTGTGTTTGAGGTTGTGTTTGAGATTGAGGTTGTGTTTGTCATTGAGGTTGTGTTTGAGGTTGTGTTTGAGATTGAGGTTGTGTTTGAGATTGAGGTTGTGTTTGAGGTTGTGTTTGAGATTGAGATTGAGGTTGTGTTTGAGGTTGTGTTTGTCGTTGAGGTTGTATTTGAGATTGAGGTTGTGTTTGTCGTTGAGGTTGTGTTTGAGGTTGAGTTTGTGTTTGAGGTTGTGTTTGAGATTGAGGTTGTGTTTGAGGTTGTGTTTGAGATTGAGGTTGTGTTTGTCGTTGAGGTTGTGTTTGAGGTTGTGTTTGAGATTGAGGTTGTGTTTGAGATTGAGGTTGTGTTTGTCGTTGAGGTTGTGTTTGAGATTGAGGTTGTGTTTGAGATTGAGGTTGTGTTTGTCGTTGAGGTTGTGTTTGAGATTGAGGTTGTGTTTGTCGTTGAGGTTGTGTTTGTGGTTGAGGTTGTGTTTGAGGTTGAGGTTGTGTTTGAGGTTGAGGTTGTGTTTGTCGTTGAGGTTGTGTTTGAGATTGAGGTTGTGTTTGAGATTGAGGTTGTGTTTGTCGTTGAGGTTGTGTTTGAGATTGAGGTTGTGTTTGTCGTTGAGGTTGTGTTTGAGATTGAGGTTGTGTTTGTCGTTGAGGTTGTGTTTGAGGTTGTGTTTGAGATTGAGGTTGTGTTTGAGATTGAGGTTGTGTTTGAGGTTGTGTTTGAGATTGAGGTTGTGTTTGAGGTTGTGTTTGTGTTTGTCGTTGAGGTTGTGTTTGAGATTGAGGTTGTGTTTGTCGTTGAGGTTGTGTTTGAGATTGTGTTTGAGGTTGTGTTTGTGTTTGAGGTTGAGGTTGTGTTTGTGTTTGAGATTGAGGTTGTGTTTGTCGTTGAGGTTGTGTTTGTGTTTGAGGTTGAGGTTGTGTTTGTGTTTGAGATTGAGGTTGTGTTTGTCGTTGAGGTTGTGTTTGTGTTTGAGGTTGAGGTTGTGTTTGTGTTTAGTAAACGCTTCTCAAAATGAGGGAAATCTTTCACATGGAAGCAGGCCATTATACTGAAGGTGCTGAGCTGATGGTCTCGGTGCTGAGATTCATATTCAGAATCATATAAACAAAAACACAACAAACGTCTACATTAATCCTTTTTTTTTAAAAGTCACTTCTAATGGAATTTAATTTACACCAAATGTAAAGTTTTATTTTTTTAAGGCTGTTTATCTTGTTAATAAAATGTGAAACTAAAAAAAATCAATATTACCGGATATAAAAAGACCTAAATAAAGATTAAAATTTTATCCAAATTGAATACAAAGGACCTACAAGTAATAATGAAAGGTTATTTAAGACAATCCAAGCCGTTAGTTTTATCAGCTAATTCAACTAAATAAAACTGAGTGAACTGATGAAGAGAAATAATATAATAATATATTACGTATACTATTTAAAATACATGAATATATTCGTCATCATATATTTAGAATAGCGATAACGTTACAGTTTTATAAGCACCTGTCATTCCAGTGTACATCTCAATGCGTTACAAGAATAATCCAAAAACGAAAACCAGATCCAGATAATCCAGATAATAACTTGAATCAGCGGTACTTGATTTGTAAAGCGCTTTTAAAAACAGAATAAGATCATAAGAGGAGTATCAGAGAGGGTCCTGTGTTACACATGCAGTAGCGGCTACGCTGAAGTCGTATCAGGGGTTCAGGAAATGTGAAATAGGTTATTTCTAAATAAGTGTCGGTGTCGCATGACCTGCTGACTTCCTGTACCGTCAGGAGATTTACAAATATGAAATGATACTGAAACTTTTACGTTTTCTTCGTTTACTTTCCCAGCTTAAACCGAGTGAGTGTGTCACATGACACCGGAGAGGGAAAATGGCTAACTGGGCCCGATGTGGACATTTTCACTTAGGGGTGTACTTACTTTTGTAGCCAGTGGTTTAGACATTAATGTCTGTGTGTTGAGTTATTTTGAGGGGACAGTAAATTGACACTGTTACACACGCTGTACACTCACTACTTTACATTGTAGCACAGTGTCATTTCTTCAGTGTCGTCACGTGAAAAGACATCATCAAATATTTACACACATGTGAGGGGTGTACTTACTTTTGTGAGATGATGTAGGTGTGGTTTAAGCAGACGTGTCAGAGAAGCATTGCTTCCTGGAGTTTATGAGGGAGTTGTTGAGTTCCTAGCGCAGTTACAGCTACAGACAGGTTACTGTCACGTGACCCAGCACCGCTCAAGCGCTTATAATAAAGGACAAAACCTTTAAAGTCAAGAGAAACGTTGCTCAGGGTGGTTCTACACGTTACGCTTGATTCAGAGATCACATATCACTACACACCTCTGCCTATAATATCACCGATCACACACACACACACACACACACACACATCCAGAGAACGAATCCCGACTGAACACACTGCCAATCAAATCCTACCACATTGTTAATGAAGTAAAGAGAAATATCCCACACAATTACCGAGATTCAGAACGCAAACACGAGATGATCGTGTGCTAGGAGTGAAAACAAACAGGAAGTGAAAATGTCAGTGTGTCAGTGCCGAGTTATGTAGCGAGGCCAGGGGTGCTGTTTACTGGAATACACGCCGGATACCTTGTCTGTGGTGTGTAAACAGTGTGTGTGTGAGAGAGAGAGAGAGAGAGAGAGACAGGAGTGTTTTTTGTCATATTTAAACAAATCTCTCAGCTCTTTCAGAGTCTTTCCTCCTCCTCTCAGTCCTGATTGAAGAAGTGACAGGTGAGAAATACTACTTTAAACATTTCAATCATATGCCTGCTACAGGACATCGTCTCTCACCCAGAAGATCTAATGAATCAATAACAGCTGTCATTTTACTCTTATTCTATTTTAATTATACTTTAGAATTGTAATATTATTTTAATATGTAATGTAATGTAAAATAATATAATGTAATATAATATAATATACTATAATATAATATAATAAATATAATATAATATAATATAATATAATATAATATAATATATGTAATATAATGTAACATAATATAATATACTATAATATAATATAATGTAATGTAATATAATGTAATATAATATACTATAATATAACATAATATAATGTAACGTAGTTTAATATAATATAATATAATATATGTAATGTAATATAATGTAATATAATATACTATAATATAATATAATATAATATAATATAATATAATATAATATAATATAATATATAATATAATGTAATGTAATATAATATAATATACTATAATATAATATAATGTAATGTAATATAATGTAATATACATATATATAATATAACATAATATAATGTACAGTTTAATATAATATAATATAATATATGTAATGTAATATAATGTAATATAATATAATATAATATAATATAGTTTAATATAATATAATATAATATAATATAATATAATATAATATAATATAATATAATATAATATAATATACTATAATATAATGTAATGTAATATAATATACTATAATATAATATAATATAATATAATATAATATAATATAATGTAATGTAATATAATATACTATAATATAATATAATATAATATAATATAATATAATATGTAATATAATATAACATAATATAATGTAATGTATTATAATATAATATAATATAATATAATATAATGTAATATAATGTAATATAATATAATATACTATAATATATTATAATATAATATAATATACTATAATAATATAATGTAATATAATATAATGTAATGTAGTTTAATATAATATAATATAATATATGTATGTAATATAATGTAATATAATGTAATATAATGTAATGTAGTTTAATATAATATAATATAATATAATATAATATACTATAATATAATGTAATGTAATGTAATATAATATAATATACTATAATATAATATAATATAATATAATTTAATGTAATATGTAATATAATGTAACATAATATAATGTAATGTAGTTTAATATAATACAATATAATATAATATAATGTAATATAATGTAATATAATATAATATACTATAATATATTATAATATAATGTAATACAATATAATATAATATACTATAATATAATGTAATATAATATAATGTAATGTAGTTTAATATAATAATATAATATAATATAATTGTACTTGTATTTTAATTCTCTAACTCTGTGTTTTTGTTTTATTCTTTCTGTCAGTTCTATTATTTATTTCACTTTATTATTTTCATTATTTGCTGATTTTATTATTTTATAATCGGCGACTGTTTTCTTCTTTCTTGCTTTTTTTTTTTTTATTGATGTAATTTTACAAAAGCACGGT
Source organism: Ameiurus melas (assembly GCA_012411365.1). Lineage (NCBI taxonomy): Eukaryota > Metazoa > Chordata > Actinopteri > Siluriformes > Ictaluridae > Ameiurus > Ameiurus melas. The sequence continues at coordinate 1,336,915 of CM022767.1, forward strand.
GAGTCGCGTTTTCAATCTAAAAATAAAAAGGTGCTATGTATAAAACATTATTTACATACCGTTCTGCCCAAAGGTTTGCGTACCCCTTGAGCGAGAATCTACTAAATCTTAATACTGTTAACAAAATAAGAGGGATCATAAAAAGCATAACAATTTACACCGATCATCCTGTTCAAAAGTTTACACCCCCCTGGCCCTTAACGTATCGTGTTGTCTTCATGAGCGTCGGTGAACGTTCGCAACGAGTCTCTCGGTCGTCCTCGGTGTGAGAAGACGGATCTCGACATCATATAGTCGCTGTTGAATTAAAAATCACGGGTGTGTAAACTTTCGAACAGGTTCATTTTTTTTATAAATTCAGCTATGATCTCGTCTAGTGGACTAGACGTAAACATCAGTTATGTGAAATGGTTTATTCCGGACAGGACTAAATAAACAACAGCGTGGGATGTTTATGATCCGTCTTATTTTGCTAACAGGATTGAGATGTAGCAGATTCTGCAAGGGGTATGCAAACTTTTGCTCACGTTCAGCGTTCATTTCTAGACGGCTTCCAGACAGAAGCAGAATTATTTGCTGGGTTTTATTATTATTTTTTTTTATTGACGTAAAGGCTGAAGAGTGCAAGAACTGTTAGAACAGACTGAAAAAAAAACATGTCCCGTGTTCAAACGGCTAAAGAAATAAAACTGAAATGAGATCGTGGACATACGAGGTTCAAGATCACTTTTTAAAAGCTCTTTTAAGTCGGAAGTTCTGGCTAAAACTGTCGGAAGTTTGCGTGCGACACAGTGTCCTGGTTAATAAATTCTGTCGCTCTCGCGTCGTGTGAGAGAATTTCGTGCGAACGGAAAACTTCTCTGTTATTCCAAATGATTAGCGTTGCTCTTTCGTTGGTTTTATTTGTTCTTCTGAGGTTTTGTAAGTTGAAGTAAGTCTGTTACAGATTAAAGCGTTTAGTGTACTGCGTGAACCGGGGCTGAAATTTCCCGGGTTTAGACTCGGAAATTTCCACTCGTTAGTGTCAGCGGTAACGGATTTCCCCAGGTGTTAATTACAGTGTAAAAGCCGGGTGTTCGTGTTACAGCGTTTAGCTTTGATGGAGCACGTAGTTGCGTCGCTAATGGGGAAACTCAGCATGTTGGACCTGAAAGAAAACGAGCTCGTTGTTGTGTAAAAAGGGAATCTTCTGGAATTTCCAGAGCGGCAAAGGGGAAAGTCGGAAAACGGACCACGTGACCTGCTACTGCGAAAGAAAATGAAAAAAAAAAAATGCAACTTTACGTTCACGCTTAACGTCGTTTATTCTTTTATATAAACCTTTTGAAGTGACATTTCTGTATTCTTGTGTAAAACATGTCGGATGGTGTTAGCCTGCTGACGAAACGTATGCATGCTGTTGTCCTTTGATGGGGAAAATATCGACGGATAAGCCAAATGACTTTCTGTGAGAAAGGTTTAAACGTTAGACTGCGTAACTATTTTCACAGTTAGCACCATGTAAGCGAATTTGCTACGTAACTATTAATGTTACGTCTAGCGAGTTACTCCGTGTCGCTGGGCCTCGTTTCCCAAGCAGGATAAGAACAGATTTATCCGTAAATCAGTCGTACGTTTGCGTTTACACGAGAAACGTGGCGTTCGTGAAAATCCGGTGACTCCGTACCCTACTCGTACTCCTGAGTGTGTGTAAACGTGCGCGTAAGAGACACTAACTAGTGTAAACTTTCATACCTGGAATCTACTGAGGTGTGTTAACTGTTTTATGTTTATTACGTTTAACAGACGCTCCTCTAGTCATTTATAGAAGAGCTCTGGAGTTCTGCCAGTCCACTCGGTCAGGGACTCCGAGACTCAGAGCTCCATCCAGAACATTTAACCAAAAACAGTCCTTTTATTATTATTATTATTATTATTATTATTATTATTATTATTATTATTATATTTTGATTGGTGCAGAAGTGAGTCAAAATAACTTCCACTTCCGCCCATCAGCCTTCACCCTGATGCTTCAGTGTACACAAGCAAACACCGTATAGAGCAATAGCAGTAATAACCCACTCGACTTTGTGTCGTGCTCCCAGAAGTGGTGCACTTGACCTTATATGGAGTTTTGTGGGTGCCGCTGAATGCAAATGAGCTGCGTCTTTGCACCTTACAGGTGCTCAGCATACGCATAAACAAATCAGCCTTTCCGGCAGAACATTTTCTTCGGTTTGTCTTACGCGATAATATTGATAAAAAAAAAAAAAAAGAGGCCCCATTTGGGTTAAGGAATAGTCTTCTGAGCGCTCTGATCAACACTGTGACGCAAACCTCGCTGTGGTAAAACTCACCATGCTGGGCTTGTCCGGCGCTGGCGTTTCCAAATTCACCCAAATGGGGTTATGTTTCAGAAACCAACACTTTGGTGATGTCAGTGAGTCGTAGGATTGACGCACATATTGCAAATAAGGGGGCAGTGGGGGCTTGACGGTTACGGCTCTGGGTTACTGAATCGGAAGGTTCGAGGGTTCAAACCCCAGCACTGCCAAGCTGTGCCACTGTTGGCCCCTTGAGTAAGGCCCTTAACCCTCTCTGCTCCAGGGGGCGCTGTATCATGGCTGACCCTGCGCTCTGACCCCAACTTCCTGACAGGCTGGGGTATGCGAAAAAAAGAGAAGTTCACTGCCCCCTGGAGCAGAGAGGGTTATGGGCCTTGCTCAAGGGCCCAACAGTGGCAGTGAACCCCTGACCTGATCCGTAACTCAGAGCCTTAACCGCCACACCATCGCCAAGCCTCCACTGCCCTCCTATATGTGACCAATAAAGACTCAGTCATTATCATTACATGCAACCAAATATTAAGTTATTTACTTTTAACATCTGTTCCTATACTTTTGCTCACCTAAAAACTGGGTCGTCTGATACAAAAGGTGTCACGGTCTAAGTTGCTCAACACGTCTGGACGTAAAAATCAGGAAATGAAAGCTGAAATTCTGATCGTCTGATCTCAAACCCAAATCTCTTTGGTGTATAGAGTAAATAAAGAGCTGGCCTTCCCGTTCCAATACTTTCTGTAAGTACATGATCAAATTATTCAAAATCTTAGCACACAGAGTCCGTCTTCGCGATCTCTAATACTAACGTGTAACATAAACGATTTGAAAAGTAAAGAATTAATAGCTACGTTCCAGATATAACGGATGCAACCTACGTTATGATCTCAAACGACTCTTAGATAATACGAATTCTCTCCGGAAACTGCAGGAATGATGAAAACGTGAACTGTCGATCGAAATGTTTTTACATATTTTAAAAATTTTCTCCGCTGAAACGTCCGTTTTTAAGCTGAAACTGTTTTTCACTTCACTGCTTGTGAATATTGGGATTATTTTCATACCGTGCCATGTGGCGTCACACAAAATAAATAACTAAAACCTTCGTTTCCGTTAGCTATATTTAGTGCATTTGCCTCATTTTGGAACCAAGTATATCAACTCCTCTACCTCTCTGACCCACATTCAGCCTCGCCGACACCGCCGAATCTGCTGTTGTTCCTTTAATTCTCTCTGACATAACATATAACCCAGCTTCTATAACATTTATTAAAGCACGGCATATCATCCTTTCATTCATAAAAGCTGTAATCACCGGGGATGCGACGTTATAGGAGAAGAATCCTTCTTTTGTCCCCGCAAGTTCCTCGTCTTATAGAGTAAAGTGTGTGGAAAGTTCATAATCCTGCACGTCTTTGTCCTGTATATGTACTTGACAGGGGTAATGGCCAGTAAAGAGGTGAAGGAGAAGCTGCACAGGACTGTTATAAATCGTCGGAGTGCTAAACAAGCCGAGACTCAACGGTGACTGGTTTAAAGTCGTTCAAATCATTCGTTTTTTAAACACCGTGCTCATGTGAACTCGTCTAACTCTGTGCGATAAACTCTGGCGGTTGTTGTTTAGAGAGACGGCCCACAGCGTTGACCTGGACTCACGGCATGAGCAACCAAACACACCTCCATCTTCACAACAAAGAAGTAAGCAGCTGTGGAGAGCTGGTAATACACACACACGCACACACACACACGTTAATTAACACGTAGCCACAATTTAGTCACGTGACAAGGTGAATAACGCATGACCTTGACTTAATAACACGTAGGAACGAGATAATGATCTCATATTATTGTCACGTCACAGCGAAAAACTGTCCAGAATACAATATGGACTATAAAATAAAGTGTGTGTGTGTGTGTTGTGTGCGACACTGTAACATCATAAATAATCCTCGTCATTTTTCAGACTATTCTTATTGTGTCGTATTCCTACCAGCGGGCTTCTGCACGTATGTGCAGAACTGTGGCGCTGTGGCGCAGGTGGTAGAGCGGGGTGTCCACTGATCGTAGGGTTGGCGGTTCGATTCCCGACCCACGTGACTCCACATGCCGAAGTGTCCTTGGGCGAGACACTGAACCCCAAGTTGCTCCCGATAGCAAGTTAGCTAGCTTGCTTAGCTAACAGCATGGCTCTGCTACGACTGGAGTGTGTGTGTGTGTGTGTGTGTGTGTGTGAATGAGACACGGTGTAAAGCGCTTTGGGTAAAAGCACATTTACCATTTATATACAATACCTGCTTCTGGGTAATATTCATTTGCACACAGTCTCAGCGACTGTCAGGTGAAAGGTTCTGCGTGGTTCTCATCGCAGTGTGTGTTTGTGTGTTTTCTAGCCTCTGAGTTTGTTCTGAAGCACGAACGGAGATGTTCGTCCATCAGGAAGGATCCTCTTAACAGTAAACAAAGTGTTTCCTCTATGGGGAAAAAACCCAGAATACAACACACACACACACACATTTAAACACTATTGTTTAAACCATGTTTACCTCAGTGTGTGTGTGTGTGTGTGTGTGTGGTGTGTGTGCGCATGGTCAGACTCGTTCCGTAGCAGCAGTAACTCCCCCACACATCAGTGCTCTCCAACTTCAGATCAGTCCGATCACACGTCACAGCTGTGGAACTACAGTGCACCGCCGTACTATCAGGTCTCTGTCTGATCTTCACTCTGTATCTGATCTCCGTCTCACACTCGTCTGGAACGCAGTTTTATTTGAATGAAAATCTCTTTTAGTAGTGTATGATTCCATCATTCCCGATTCAGTGTATACATACGAGTAAACAACAACAACAACAACAACAACAACATCTTTCTTCTGATTATGCTTCCTGTACCTCTCTCTCTCTCTCCATCCCTTCATCTCTCTCTCTCTCTCTCTCTCTCTCCATCCCTTCCTCTCTCTCTCTCTCCATCCCTTCATCTCTCTCTCTCTCTCTCTCTCTCTCTCTCTCTCTCCATCCCTTCATCTCTCTCTCTCTCTCTCTCCATCCCTTCATCTCTCTCTCTCTCCTTTCCATCCCTTCATCTCACTCTCTCCATCTCTCTCTCTCTCTCCTCTCCATCCCTTCATCTCTCTCTCTTTTTTTTTTTTTCTCCATCCCTTCATCTTTTAAAATTTCCTGTTCCACAATACTGCATTTTTCTGTAAACTCAGACTGACACTTTGTTCCCCTCTTTCTTTGTGTTTGTTTATCGTTCCTTTCTGTCTTTTGCCCTTTTTCTGTCTGTCTTCTGTTCTGTCTTTCTATGCACACAGCTTCATACTCCGCCTGCTGCATGTTTGATGGGTTTCTGTACGTTGAAAATGTAAACGATTACAATTACCGAAGTTCAGTGCGTGTGTTGTTCTCGATGGGAAAGTTCTAGAACTCTTTTAGTACTTTAGGAGGAAAACTACCACACACCTCTCCTCTAACACAATGAAAAGACAACACCTTTGACCATATTTGGACATTTCTGCAGCTTGTTTCTTTCCTCTCAAGTTTCAGGTGGAGAATAACCCGAGCTTCACGGTGCCGTTGGCGATGTGGCCTCCTCTCACGGTCCCACAACAGAACATGTATATGAACGCGGCCATGTTACCCAGGACTCACATCCTCGTTCACACGGGAGGTCAGTTAAACACCTCTGTGTAGAAATAAACACACCTCTGTAGAATTAAACACCTCACCACAGTGTGTGTGAATGTGTGTGTGTATATGTGTATATGTGTGTGTATGTGTATTCCTATGCAGTGTGTTTCAGTGTGAGGCATCACAGACCTTTAGAGAGATGTCAGTCACAGCCTGTGATCCACAATCACCCACCGAGTAGATTTGATCAGCGTCACAGCTTCAGAGAGCCAGTGAGACCCTCACCCACTCACGAAGTAAGAGAAGCATGCAAACACACACACACACACATACACACACACACACACACACACACACACACACACACACAGTTTGGGTGAATCTGTGTCCACTGTAGCTTCAGTTTCCTGTTCTTGGCTGCCAGGAGTGAAGCCCGATGTTGTAGCTCATCAGTGTTGATGTGTGACGCGTTGAGATGCTTTTCTGCTCACCGCGGTTTTAAAGAGTGTTTATTTGAGTTAGCGTAGCCGTCCTGTCGGCTCACACCAGTCTGCTCATTGTCCTCTGACCTCTCTCGTGAACACAGCGTTTCCTCCACAGAACCGGAGGGGTTCTGCTTTTTGCACCGCTCTGTGTAAACTCTACAGACTGAGACACTGCAGAGCAACTAAAACACAGCTTTCTCCATGGTTGGTAAATTGCGTTTTCTTCTCCTTCTTGTTTCTCTAAGATGAGACTGTGCGTAATCACGCATGAACAGTGCCACCCAGAGGCAGAGGAGGGAATGGCAGTGCAGGATGAGGGGAAAGTGAGGTTTATGGTTGGACAAGAGGAGTGTGAAGGATGCAGTGAGTCGAAATGCTCATCACACCTTCTCTCCGCCAAGGTACAACACTCACCTCACCTCTCTATTCTCATCCTTCACTGAGTCCTGTCTGTACCCCAGTCCCTGTCCTCTCTCTCTCTCTCTCTCTCTCTCACACTCTCTCTCTCTCTCTCTCACTCTCTCTCTCTCTCTCTCTCTCTCTCTCTCTCTCTCACACTCACTCTCTCTCTCTCACACTCACTCTCTCTCTCTCACACTCACTCTCTCTCTCTCTCTCTCACTCTCTCACTCTCTCTCTCTCTCTCACACTCACTCTCTCTCTCTCTCTCACTCTCTCTCTCTCTCTCACACTCACTCTCTCTCTCTCTCTCTCTCTCACTCTCTCTATCCCTTCATCTCTCTCTCTCTCTCTCTCTCACACTCACTCTCTCACTCTCTCTCACCTCTCTCACTCTCTTCATCTCTCATCTCTCTCCTTCCATCCCTTCATCTCTCTCTCTCTCTCCACTCTCACTCTCCATCCCTCTCATCTCTTTCCATCCCTTCATCTCTCTCTCTTTCTTCATCTCTTCATCTCTCTCTATCCTTCATCTCTCTCTCTCTCTCTCTTTTCTTCATCCTTCATCTCTCTCTCTCTCTCTCTCTATCCCTTCATCTCTCTCTCTCATCCTCATCTCTCTGACTCTCTCTTTCTTCATCCTCTATCTCTCTTTCTCTTCATCCCTTCATCTCTCTCTCTCTCTTATCCCTTCATCTCTCTCTTCTCTTTCTCTCTCTTCATCCCTTCATCTTTTTTCATCCCTTCATCTCTCTCTATCCCTCTCTCTCTATCCCTTCATCTCTCTCTCTCTCCACACTCTCTCTCTACTCCCTATCTCTCTCTCTCTCTCTCTCTCTCTCACTCTCTCTCTCTCTCTCTCTCTCCATCTCTTCATCTCTCTCTCTCCATCCCTTCATTCTCCTCCTTCTCTCTCTCTCCATCTCTCTCTCATCTCTCACTCTCTCTCCATCTCTTCATCTCTCTCTCTCCATCTCTTCATCTCTCTCTCTCCCATCTCTTCATCTCTCTCTCTCAATTTTTTTTTTTTTTTTTTTTTTTTTTTTTTTTTTTTTTGCGGCCCCGCCCCCACCAAAAAAACAAAAAAAAAAAAAAAAAACAAAAAAAAAAAACTTCCCAACCCCCAACCCACAGCTCACAACAAAAAACAAAAAGAAGGCGACAGAAACAACACATCACACACACACACACACACACACATCTGAGTTTGAATAGTTTTGATCCTATGGTATTTATTTATTCATTAGTTTACATTTTATTTATTTAAGATTTACAGAAATCTTCACCATAGCAACGATTACATGCCTTTTTAATCGGTTTATTATTAGTGGAGAGTCAGCCTCACAAGTCGCTGTGAACCAGCTGTTGCTATGGATACGACAACATGTTCGAACCAGTGCGTTAATATAAACCTGCGCTACTGTCAGTGCTGCTGTTATAGAGAACTAATCAACACCTCTTGACCAATCACAGTCCAGAACTCAACAGCACTGTGGTGTAACCCTGTTACTAATTTTGGGGTGTGTGTGTGTGTGTGTGTGTGTGTGTGTGTGTGTGTTTAGGGCTGATGTATGATCCACAGATGCTGATGCAGCATTGTATCTGTGACCCTAAGCATTCTGGGAGAATTCCACTGGTCTTTAACAGACTGCAGGAATGCAGAGTCAGTGATCAGTGTAAGGTACTGAACATGAAGTTTCCTTTTAGAATTCAGCACAGCTTTAGTTTTTACTGTGATTGCACACCTTCTCTGATAGGGGGCAGTATTGTATGTTTTATTGGCCTGAAACAGTAGAAGTGTTATTATTATTATTATTATTATTATTATTATTATTATTATTATTATTATTATTATCATTATGGACACAGGCCCCAGTCTCAACATTAACCACAGCAAGATTATAGTCTCTATCTCAAATCCTCTAGCGCCACCAACTGCTCAAATTTTGACTTATGTTGATGCTAATAACTTTTGAACTGTAAGACCTAGAAACAACATTCTTTTTGCTCAGATCTCTTGGCTCAAGGGGGATTGCAGCCTACGATGTCATTTTCCGTCATATAAATTTTCCTGGCGTTTTGAATTTTCTGAAAAATGTACTTTTTCGTACTCGTCCCAGACGGTTCGTCCAATTTTCACCAAAATTGGCTCAGATCATCTTGAGACCGTGACGGCAAAAAAGTTCGTAAAAGCTTTTCGACAGACCAAAACGTTCTCGAATAACACACGGGCGAATGGATGTGAGGCTATATCCCCGTAACGCTTCAGTGTATTTACACCAAACTTAGTATTTGTCATAAGTCATCGTGAACTGAGGGTACGTACACAGTTTCCGCACAGCTCCACCCACTGGTCAGGAGATATGAAAAACCGGCTATTTTGTGTGTATAACTTCAGAATAGTTTTCAAACTCTGTGGGGCATTCCAAGTCAAATGATTTGAAATTTTCTTAGTTTGGCCATTTTGGAACAACTTGGCATATCGTTAAGAAATTCTATATGTGTCCTTGGAACCTTGTCCACTCAAAAAGACAGCGTCACCTTGTGGTCAAAAATGATAAAATAATTAAAAAATGGTACTAGCTTTTGATTACTTTTGCCTATTTTCATGAGATTGGTCTTGTTAGATGCCTTGGCTCATACTGAGAACAAGGATACCATTATGCCATGGTCGGCCATGTTGAAATGCATTGAAAAACGACTTTTTCAAACTCCTCCTAGACCTTTCGTCCGATTTTCACGATAATCGAACCAGATCATCTTCAGACCACGTGGCAAAATGCTATCAAAAGGTTCTTGATAAATCGAACTGTTCTCAAATAACAGACAAATCGTGCAGACGAATTTGATGGCAGTCACAACAAAATGGATGTTAGGCTATATCAGTGTACCAGGTTAACATATTCAGACCGAACTTAGTAAATGTCATAGACAGCATAACTTGGGGAAACCTGTACCGTTTCGGAATAGCGCTACCTAGTGTTCATGAGATGTGGAAAAACACTTTTATGCTTATACCCTCTGAACAGTTAGTCCTTAAATCCTGAAACTGGTCTCTTTCGAGTCAACCGTCCGAGTCACACCGAGTCAAATGACCGAGTCAACCGTCCGAGTCACACCGAGTCAAATGACCGAGTCAACCGTCCGAGTCATACCGAATCAAATGACCGAATCAACCGTCCGAGTCACACCGAGTCAAATGACCGAGTCAAATGACCGAGTCAACTGACCGAGTCACACCGAGTCAACCGACCGAGTCAACCATCCGAGTCATACCGAGTCAACCGACCGAGTCAACCGTCCGAGTCAACCGACCGAGTCACACCGAGTCAACCGACCGAGTCAACCGTCCGAGTCATACCGAGTCAAATGACCGAGTCAACCGACCGCGTCACACCGAATCAAACGACCGAGTCAACCATCCAAGTCATACCGAGTCAACCGACCGAGTCAACCGACCGAGTCAACCATCCGAGTCATACCGAATCAAATGACCGAATCAACCGTCCGAGTCACACCGAGTCAAATGACCGAGTCAACCGCCCGAGTCATACCGAATCAAATGACCGAGTCAACCGTCCGAGTCATACCGAATCAAATGACCGAATCAACCGTCCGAGTCACACCGAGTCAAATGACCGAGTCACACCGAGTCAAATGACTGAGTCAACTGACCGAGTCACACCGAGTCAACCGACCGAGTCAACCGACCGAGTCAACCGTCCGAGTCATACCGAGTCAACCGACTGAGTCAACT
>CM022767.1:1352500-1370000 GCA_012411365.1 Ameiurus melas
TGGAAAAAAAACTAAAAAACGCTGAGCTGTGTTCCAAATGGAACTTTCAAGAACCCCCCGAGAAATCAGCAAAAATACCCAGCAACGTCACGGAGAAGGAAAACAAGAAGCGGATTAAAGTTTACATCCTCTCCCTCCAGAAACCGAGAACAAACTACACGCAAAATGTTTTCTAAATATTGTTATCCGAATAATTTAGGGATCATCTGAAAAGTACCAGAAGAACCTTGTAAATAAAACTCGTTTTAAACAAACAGAAACGAAACACAACATCATTTACAGTACTAAAAGATCTCTCTTAATTTTATACAAATGTCTAAATGTCATATAAAGTTGTTCATAATTGAATGCACTTTTTAGACTGTCCCTTTAATTATTACTTATTAAAGTAGCAGTACTGCGAATCAGTACTGAGTCATTTCTGAAACAATGACACGGCAACTTGGCGCCATATTTACATGCTTTTACTTTTACTACCGAGCATGTGATCGTAATAAACGCTAACCGAGCGTTTCACAATCCGGAGTCCGTGTCTGCCGTGTCCTGTCCGTAGTCACTGTACCGCTGCATTAAAGAGATGTTCTGTGTAAAAGGGGAAGAGAAAGAGGAGGCGTCAGCGTGGTGCAGCACTTTGCGTTGTTTGTGCAAGTTAGTCTCTTTTTTTTTGTTTTTTGTCTAACTCATAGTGAGAATAACTGCGACTCAGCGGGACATGACTCTGTTTCATGTGATTTTCTTTTTGGAGCGATTTTTAGATTCCTTTCAACCAGTGTATTTTGCACTGACTAGTAAATGTACACTTTATTTTGTAATGTTATATCTAGTTAATGAAAGTAAAATGAATTAAAGTGAAACTTAATTGAATCTACCAGAACTCAAAAATACCAAAACACCCGAACACCTAAACACCTAAACACCTAAACACCCGAACATCAGAACTCAAAAACACCCGAACACCTAAACACCTAAACACCCGAACATCAGAACTCAAAAACACCCGAACACCTAAACACCTAAACACCCAACATCAGAACTCAAAAACCGAACACAAAAACACCTGAACACCTGAACACCGAACACCCGAACACCCGAACACCAAATCACCCGAACACCACAACACCTAAACACCTAAACACCCGAACACCTAAACACCCAAACACCAAAACACCCGAACACCTAAACACCTAAACACCCGAACACCAGAACTCAAAAACACCTGAACACCGAACACCTAAACACCTAAACACCCAAACACCAACACCCAAACACCTAAACACCCGAACACCTAAACACCCAAACACCAGAACACCAAATCACCCGAACACCTAAACACCTAAACACCCGAACACCTAAACACCCGAACATCAGAACTCAAAAACACCTGAACACCCGAACACCAGAACTCAAAAACACCAGGTGTTCAGGTGTTCGGGCCTGAACACCCGAACACCCAAACACCAGAACACACGAACACCTGAACAGCCAAACACCCAAACACCAGAACTCAAAAACAACCGAACACCCGAACACCTGAACGTTTTACTTCTCTTTAGCGTTAGATTGAGGTATAGCATTGCATTAGTGATCAAAATGAATAATTAAAGGTCCTTACAAGGATATTAAGACAAACGTGTGTGTGTGTGTGTGTGTGTTGTGTGTTGTAGGTTTTGGGCTCCTCACTCAGAACCTGATGGAACTTTCTGGAGGTCATGTTGTCGTGGTGTTAGAGCAAGGTCATGACATCACAGCCGTGTGCGAGGCGTCTATGGCATGTATTAATGCTCTGTTAGAGAACGAGGTGATACACACGACGCTGTAAACACTGCTCCGTCAGACAGAATGTGTAGAGTGGTGTCTGAGCAAGTGTGCGCGTGTGTGTGTGTGTGTGTGTGTGTGTGTGTGTGTGTGTGTGGGTTGCGTCTCTGTCAGATGATGTCCTGATGAAGAAGCCGTGTGCTGCAGCAGTTCAGTCTCTACACAGAGTTCTGCAGATCCACAGTGAGTGTGTGCTCTGAGCTCTCTCTCTCTCTCTCTCTCTCACACACACACACACACGTTTATGTTTAAATACTTTGTGTTTAATGTTACACTCTGTGTGTGTCAGGTCAGTACTGGTCGTCTGTGAGAGATCTGACACACACTGTAGGCGAGTCGTGGTTATGGGCCGAGAGGAAATATTCAGTGCAGACTGACACGGCCTCCGCCCTCGCTTCGCTCAGTGTGACCACCCCGAAATACACCGGGTAACACCTAAACACCTAAACACCTAAACACCTAAACACACAAACACACAAACACACAAACACCTAAACACACAAACACAAGAACACCAGAACACCAGAACATGAAAATTCCAGCACACATAGCATTTGATATTATTATTATTATTATCATTATTATCATCATTATTATTATTATTATTATTATCATCATTATTATTATTATTATTATTATTATTATTATTATTATTATTATAATTATTATCATTATTATCATTATATATCTTATTATTTTTTTTTATTTTTCTTTATTTACAATATAATATATATCCAAATCCAACTATAACATTATACTAATAAACACATTATATTATTTTTTATTATCAAAATCAAATATTTTATATTATTAACTATTTTTTTTTATTATTTTTTTATATATTTTTTTATAAATTAATTATATTATCAATTTATTTTCAATTTTATTTTACATATTTTATTAAAACCTTACAAAAAATTATTATAATATTTTTTTATTATTTATATTTTATTATTATTTTTTATTATTATATTTTTTTTCATTTTTTTATTATTTTTTTTTTAATTTTTTTTTTTATATTACATATTATTATTATTATATTATATCATTACAATTATCATTATTATTACTATTATTATTATCATTATTATCATTATCATTATTATCATTATCATTATTATTATTATCATTATTATCATTATCATTATTATCATTATTATCATTATCATTATTATTATCATTATTATTATTATTATTAGGATTTGATTTAAAAATGTATTATTTTGTCTTGAATTTTTGCAAAGCAGCGCGTTTTAAAATTGCTTAATTTATATGAATGCATTTTAATTTTTAGTTTCAATGTTATATTCATGTTATTACTATTATTTCTATTTTTTGAACGTTAACGTTAACAGAGCTTTACACTTGACCTACAGAGTGAAGTCTGTAGTGTATCACTCGCTCAGAAACGCTTTAGAACAGTGTAATTCCCGATGTCGCGACCCTCCTCATTATTCAGCTCTGAGCTCCTCAGGTTCTTCCGAGGAGGAACCGAGCCGGTGGAGCACGACGAGGACGAGGACAAGATGTGACCTCGTCGAGGGAAGACGAGACAACGGCCTTTAATACATTTTTATTATTTTTATTAAAGGTCAAGAATCTATTTGACGTGGCATCCGCAGACCTTCAGCCCATTCGAACATGAAGATAAATAATAACGCTTTCTAAAAACATGCCGATTCATTTTTGTATCATTTGTTTGATGATTATTTGATTTATACTTATTTCTCCTTTTATATAAACATACATTACTGCACTTAATGATCATTTCAGTCCACTTGTATCTTACCTGATTGATTAAATATTCCAACGTAATAAAAATATGAAGAAAAAGATCCCCAACGTTAAATTCCTTCCTTTTTTTTTTCATCTTCAAAGTGCGTGCCACAAATATTTAAAAACAAACAAACAACAAAACCAAACACTTTTCTGGAACCTGGCTACAAATTCGATCACATGTCTGTGAAGCGTAACCCGATCGTTAACGGATTTAAACCCGCACCATCGGTTCGTCTCGTACTAATCACACAAAAGGTATTTTAATCAGGGAATAAAGAAGAACTTGATCTTTGTAGTATTCGTACGGATTTAAAGGCATGAGGGCGACGTGGTTTAATTCTGTTTGAATTCATTCACAATTCATTAAGTTTGTTCAAATTTGAATAAAGCGTTAACCCCGCCCCCTAAACATAAACTTAACCTTTTGGTACATTCTATTCAAAAGAGGTCATGAGAGTTGTTACAGTTTTGCAAGTGAGACCAGGTTAAAAAAAAAATCTAATAAAAAAAACCCCCCCAAGTTCTCATTTCCCCCGAAATATAAGTAACTGTATGTGGACGTTCTATTTGCTTCTTCATTTCCGAAGTGCAGCTACAGACATTGGAAGTGTTTGATATAAAACTTTAACGATTTTATTAAATACAATTTCACTTTTTATTTAAATTTCCTCGCAGGAATTTTTGCCTTTTGAAAAGCCCTCTCTGTAAGCGAGGTTGAAATATTAAACAGTTGAAGCTAAAGGTGAAACCTGGATTAAAAACCTCCATAAAGTTCGAGGCAGCAAATTCTGAAATCATTTTTATTCATGATATTGTCTTTGTGATTGTGCCCTGTGATGGACTGGAACCCTGTCCAGGGTGTAACCCCACCTCGTGCCCCATGCTCCCTGGGATAGACTCCAGGTTCCCCGCGACCCTGAGAAGGAGTAAGCGGTATAGAAGATAGACGGATGGATGGGATTTTGTCTTTGTTTACAAAACAAAGAAACAAACTCGTCTTTGAAAATTTCATTTCAACATAAAACACACAAATAACACCACGGTGACACGAACCCGTGACTCCAATAAAAGTGTTTTATTGACATGATGTGCACGCAGAAACGGATATAAAGACACACAAACATTATTCGCAGGATCCACGTCCTAAATAACGATAAAACATTTACATTTGTTCTCTTCAGATAAACAGAAACGCGACTGAATGAAACCGGCGGCGTTTTTATGACCGATGACACGCGCGAAAGTCTCACGTCAAACGATTCGCTACATTAACGACATTTTTACTCACGGAGTTGACAACCGGTCAGCGGTGTTCACGCGCGTGGCCGTCGCTGCATTCTGCGTTTTATTTTTCAAATCAAGTGAGATGATAATACGGACATAAATACGCTGGAAATAAAATAAAATAAAGTCATCACGCATCTCCACATCCCTTATCGTGATGCGATGGTCCCGGATACGAGGAGTCGGTGACAACGACGCGGTGTAAAAGTCTCACTTCTGATGGCACGATTCGAGTCGACTCGATGCAGAAGGCAAGGATTCAATTTAAACGACATATTTCGACCAATCCACGAGCACCCCCTCACTCCACAACAGTTCACACTAAAACTGAATGCAAACATTTCAACATGTTATTGTTGGTGTGACGTTTAATTCGCCTCTCTGAATTATCCTTGGTTTATTTCATCCATCACCGCGACACTTGTCTACCACTCCTCAGGATTTTTGCAAATGATCATTTTATTTGTAAATAAATTTTAAATAAATCCATTAATGAACGATCGTCAGCTCAGCTAACGGGATATTTGTGAATAACCAAACTGATTGATTAATTTAAAAACATCTCATTTGAATATATTCGGATACATTAAATAATATTCTTTTTTTTTTTGTTGTGGTTGTTCAAACATTTTGAAAACTTTCCCACAGACCCTCTGAAATTACACCGCTGACCACTAGGGGTCCACGGACCACAGTTGAGAATCAGTGCACTAGCCGGTGGAGTACATAGTGCATAGTGTAAGTGTATAGTACGTGATTTGAGACACAACGTTAGTTATTTACTCACCGAAGCGTGTTTTTACGGAACAGGAGTAACGTAATGAGTAAATGTACCGCGCACAGATCGACTGATCCAGAATGAGATTCCTTACAACCATTTCCATAATCGATTATTATCCATTTTATTGATTAGTTGCAGCTCTAGTTACAGTTAACGATCTTGTGAGTCATTCAAATCATTGAATCAATTAAAAATATATTAATCATTTTTTCCTACACCACTCTCGTCTCTCCTTTTTCCATCATCATCATAATAATAATAATAACAACAACAACAACAACAACTTATGTTGTCGCCTTTTAAATTCAAGGCATTGATCCAAAGCGCCGGATCGTTACACCCCTAATAAATAACGCGTGGCCACGACGTATTAACGCACATGGACAGGATAATAAAATCGTAGCCACGTCGTAGTAAGCCAGGCGCCTGCGCAGTAAAACCCTTACGCTCGCTTGTTTTAGTAAAGTTTATCAAGTTTACACACGTGTACACCTTCTTATTCAATTTCTGCACGCAACAACTTTTCAGATAAAAATATTACGCTCCGTTTGTTCAATTAAAGCAATCTTTTTTTTTCCCCCTTCCACGGAAATAGTGTAGAATGTACAAAAGCGATGAAGATCGCGGTTCTATCGCCGACGACGACAGCGCGATAAAACGAACGTATACGAATAATTCAAACGGTACGACGTGTAACGAACTGCTCTGGAACGTGAAATCAGAACATCATACGTGGAGGAAAAAAAAAAACCCCCAAAAAACGTCTCGTTAGAACATTAGTAGGAGATCGTAGTCTACAGAACCGAGTGTCTTCTATCGTAGACCATTTACGTTCAAATCTATTGTTGTAATTGGACAAACTTTTGCAAAACAAGTTTTACACACAGTAATTACTCAGAAACCTCGAGCGTGAACGGTCCGAACATCTACATCGCTCACACGGTCACATACAAATGTACTTACTGCAGTCACCATGGTTACCGGAAAGCCGTGTGTACATGTATTATACACGCCAGACAGCGGTCGCGACACACCGCGCACGTTTGATGAAAATGCCGCCATATTTACTGATCTAACTCGCGGCCACGCAGTGTTTTTAGGAAGTAGTGATGTGACCAGCGACGCTCTGTAGCCACGCCTTTCATAAAAAGTGAAGGGGGGGAAAAATAACTGCATTTTCACCGGCAAAGGTTCAGAAACGCATCGCACGATTATAGAAAAGTAGAGTAAAAGCACCGGCGGCGGCGCGCTAATAAAATCTATTCAACATCGTACGACCCGCATTAAAGGACGATTCCGGCGTTTTATAAAACGTTTTTTGATCCTATTCCTAAAGCATTGTGTGCGTGAAGTGTGTCGTCAACACCTTCCCAAACAAACTAAACAAACAGTGTACTCCCAATTCAGTCATAATGGAAGTCTAGGGGCAGCTGTTACTGAATTACAGCGCTAAACATTTCAACTGTGAGATTATATAACACACACACACACACACACACACACACACTATAAAACTGCAGAATGAGGAAAGTCTTTCCTTACGGACATTTAATCTACAACTTTTACACACCGCAGTGCAGTAAAAAGTAGTTCCGGGTACTTTAACCTCTCCTGAAGGTTTAGTATCCCTCCACCGCTAGTTTTTTTCCCAACATCTGCCCCTTGACTTCGATTATAAGGGAGTTCTTTTTCCCTCCGCGGTACAGGGAAACGCGATGAGATTCTCAACCGTGCTGTCAATCGCGTACGCTACAGACACGCTGGAGAGAGAGAGAGAGAGAGAGAGAGAGAGAAGGATTAAAAAAAAAAATAAAAAAAAGTAAAAACGCCGGAGTTCTCCTTTAATCTCTTTAGTCGCCGTGACGACCGCTCGTCACCGCCTTCATCCTCACAGCCATAGAAAAACTGAGAAACGTGTAGCAGTATGTCTCGACTCACTGTTCAACCTGTGAGACAGGGTGTTCATGTACGAGTGTGTGTGTGTGTGTGTGTGTGTGTGTGTGTGTTAGAAGTCGCTGAGGATGGCGATGTCGGCGAACTCTTTGTGATATCGGGCGAGCAAGGCCAGAACAAGCACAACCAACAACACCAAACAAACACCAAAAACCACACCCCCCCCACACACACACACCCACCCCCCCCCCCACACCCACACACACACACACACACACACACACACACACACACACACATTAATACCTTTACTAGGTCCTTCCATTAACATAATAGCACTGTACTTTATCCTTAACAACAGTAATACAAATACAGAAAAATAAAAGCTGCATTTTAAATAAATAAATAAATAAATAAATAAATAAATAAAGTCCATAACCTAGTGAAAGCATTAAAATATTCATAAATAGTAATTGGGTTATGCTGGGGGGAAAAATCCCTATTTCATACAAAAGACATAAAATAATGTAATAGAAATGATAAGAGCAAGTAATAATAAACTAAACATAAAATAATTCAGATAAATATCGGCACCCTCGGTAAATACGAGTTGTGAATTCTGTGAAAAACTGTCTTTACTGTTAAACCTTTTGATCTTTAAAAAAAAGAAAAATACATATTCACTTCACTCCTGGAGATCAAACACTACACAGGTGTATCACAACAATTTTATATATATATATATATCTCTCTCTCTCTCCGTTTGAGGTTTAAACTGCGGCGTTGATCTGGCAACGTTCACATGCGTTAAGAACACAAGACCTACGGTAAGCACGGGGTTGCCAGATCGGAGCGTGACCGTGTATGAGCGTCGTTATCATCGCGCTCCACTTACACTCTTTACGCGAGATGGCCACGGATAGGAAGGAGATAAAGGCGACGATGGAGAGCACGGAGAAAATCACGCCCACGCAGAGAAAGAACTTCAGACCCTTCAGCCACGTTCTCCAGTAGTCCTGCAGGTACATGATGTGAGTGATGAGACTCCAGAGCGCCAACACCCCTGCACACACACACACACACACACACACACACACAAAGAGTAGTGAGTACACCCGAAAAGTTTAACATGGTACTTCAACATGATTGCAATTGTTTTTAAATGAATCCCCGAATACGTCAGACTTCTTCCATTCTCCATTTATAGTTTAAACGTCACGAATGCACCGAATAAAGCGGCGCGAATAAACTCCCTCTGTCCCGAAGACGTCCGAAAAAGTTCCAGCTTTCCCTCTGAAACTGGAGACTCCTTCACTAGATCTCTCATTATTGGTGGTTTATTTATTTTTATTTACATTTCTTGCGAGTGAAACTGTACTGTCTGTGGGTTTGAGAGAGTATGTTTTTGCTGCGTCATTCACACTCTCTCACACACACACACACACACACACACACACACACACACTTCCCGTCTGGGTTTCATGACCGTGCATATTTCACTCTGCAGAGAAAAAACAACCAAAAAAAAAAAAACTGTTCGACTTGACAATTTTCTTCCAGCACGACACGTGACGCTCAAAAGTCCACGTTACACAACGACACGCGCTCGGAACAGGACCGACGACGCGCTCGGAACTGATACGCTCACGAAAACAACACCGTCGCTCGCATCTTCCACCGACGGCACGGCTTTCATCTCCATCAGGCAAGTGATCGCTCCGACGGCCACTCCCACGATTATCATTCGAGACCGACGCGGCGCACTCTCCGTGACAGGGTGTTATCCATATTTATCGATAAAAGATACGAACGTGGCGTGAGGACACGCGAACACGCACAACGTAAATGCATAAACAACCGCCAAGCATCCTCGATAATCCACAAGGACTCGCTTTTCTCCGATCGGAACTTTAAGTTCGCCCTAGGTGAGCGAGCGAGCTGAGCGATTTGGTCACCAAGGCGACCGATACGGAGTTTCGTGCCGCGCCGGTCAGAGCGCAGCCCGAGGAGACCGTTTTAGAAAGTGCACACAAACCAACGAAACACCAGAAGTCAACGGATCCGATGCGGAAAGTTTTCCGGAGGAAGGAAAGCTGGCGTGCGGATACGGGATCGTCCGAGGACAGTCGGTTGAAGTCGGGAGATTTAGTCTGGAGCACTGGTCACCAGCCCTGTTCCTGGAGATCTACCTGGAGATCCTGCAGGTGTCATCTCCAACCAGACCAACCAACACACCCGATTTTCGTCAGATCGGGAACTTCTTACGGAGATGACTCGATGGTCAGGTGGCACGGTTATAAGGTTCGGAGTCTTCAGGAAGGAAGGATCTCCAGGAACAGGGTTGGTGACCACTGATCTGGAGCGTGGACAGTTCATCCTTGTTTTCTTTATTTAAACAACAACAACAACAACAACAACAACAACAAATAGACAGCACAGAATGATCTCCACGTAGCACTGTATATGTATTGTATTTATAAATAGATTAATAAATACTTCAGTTTTTATTCATATATTGTGTTACTGATCTCCTATTCCTGATGTGACTTTGCAGGAGCACACCTTAGTGAGAAATAACGCAAAAACCCCCACAGAACAGACCGTGATAAAGTGTATTAATTGATGAATTGATGATGGATTGAATCGACGAGGAGCTGGAGAAGGAACGCGCAGGGATTTCCAGAAGCCGCATCCTGAATGGCGGTCTAGTGCCCTAGGTAGTGTTGCGCAGGTGTCTGACGTCACCGCCTAGGTAGTGCACCAATGCAGTGCGCACTGGGAGGTGATGAAGTTACCTGATAATCCTCCCATGGCGGCGGTGCAGGGCTGTCTGTAGACCACGTTCCACACCAGGAAAGCTGAAAATCCCACCAGAACCCCGACGCAGGAGTAACCCACACTGATGTACGTCTTTCTGGGAGCCATTACACCCCAAATGACCTCATGAAAGCACGAAAAACGAATCCCGCTCACGCGCTAAGCAGAAAGCGTTTCCGCTCTGGACATGTCGCGAGGAGACGCAGCGCACTCAGTACGGTTTAAAATATATATATATATTAAAAAAAAAACCCCAATAAAAACACTCTTAAAAGTCCGATCGGATCAAACCCGGGGTTTCACCAGGAATGGTCATGAGCTGTGTTTATAAGCTGCGATTGTTACGCAATACACAGCGAAGGGGAGTTCCAGAGCTGACCGAGGAACCACAGCGCCACCTGCTGCACCGGAGAACACACGGGAATAAACAAACAAACAAACAAATAGTCGTAAACAAGCAAGCTTTCTTGTTTGTTCAAGGGTTCTCCAAGTCGGGAGTCTCTGTAGGACATCCAGGGAGCTGTGAGGATTCACGTTATTACGGTTATAAATAATATCAACGAACCAGCGGGAATTTGATTAAAAAGTGCTTTAGAGTCCATCCTTCGAGTCGTGTAAGCTGTGACTTGGGGTCTCCATGGATCAGACCGGTTTGTCCAGAACGTTCCGCAGACGCTCGATCGGATCGAGATCTGGGGAGTTCGGAGGCCGAGTCAACACCTTGACGTTTGTCGTGTTCCTCAAACCGTTCCCGAACATTTTCTTGCAGTGTGCCAACAAGCGTTATCCTGCTGAAAGAGGACACTGGTATTAGGGGACACCGTTACCATGATGAGGTGAACTCGGTCTGCGACAGTGTTTAGGTAGGTGAGACGTGTCAAAGTAACATCCACATGAACGCCAGGACACGAGGTTTCCCAGCAGAACATCGCCCAGAGCATCACACTGCCTCCGCCAGCTCGCCTTCTTCCCACAGTGCATCCTGGTGCCGTCTCTTCCCCAGGTAAGCGTCGCACACGCACCCGGCCTCCACACCAAAAACCACCGTGATTCATCAGACCAGGCCGCCTTCTTCCATCGCTCCATGGTCCAGTTCTGACGCACATGTCCTCATTGTAGGTGTTTTGGTGGTGGACAGGGGGGTCAGCATGGGCGCTCTGACCGCTCTGCAGCAAGCTGTGATGCACCGTGCGTCCTGACTCCTTTCTATCAGATCCAGCGTGAACGTTTTCAGCAATTTCTGCTTCATTAGCTCTTCTGTGGGATCGGATCGGATAGGCTAGCCTTGGGAGCCCATGACCCCGTCTCCGGTTCACCGGTTGTCCTTCCTTGGACCACTTTTGGTAGGTACTAACCCCTCCATACCGGGAACACCTCACAAGACCTGTCGCTTTGGAGACGCACTGACCCAGACGTCTAGACATCACAATCTGCCCCCGGTCAAAGTCACTCAGATCCCTACACTTACCCATTTTTCCTGCTTCCAACACGTCAACTTCAGGAACCGACTGTTCGCCTGCTGCCTAATAAACATATCCCTCAACGTCGTGGGAGATCACGTCATCGTTATCGCCAAGCAGTAGTGGAAAGGCTCGAATAAATCAGAAAAATATTACTGTACATATTTAAAGGACGCCTCTACATTTATTTATTTATTTATTTATTTAATAGTTTGTAACGTATATAAATCTCTTTTGGGAGGAAAATATACAAATGTAAATCACCTCCGAAATCCCGTGACATTCACCCGTCTCTCTCCAACGAACACGCTAGCTTTCTAAAACCAGATTTTCGGTCTCATCACCGTCCGAACCTAGATTTTGTAATATTATTTTTTTTTAAATGACATTTTCCATCATTTGGGTCGTCAGCGTTAAATATTCCATATTAACAATTTGCTTTTTATTGGAAATAATTTCCCCATAAACGTATTTACCGACACAAAGCAAACTTTTCCCCCCCTGTATCGAACACGCGAAGCCCAACGACACAAGCATTCGATCTGCTCATGAGCTGCTAGAAGTTCTCCAGCAGGTGGCGCAATTACCATAATAATAATAAACAAACATTATAGACATAAATCTTTATTGAATATCATTTGAGTAGTAATTTGTACGCATTTTTTTAAAAAAAAGGTGTATAAAATGTTCGAGATGTTTCACAGTTATTCGCTAAATTAATATCACTTCTTTTTTTTTTAGTTTTACGAAGTTTTGCGAGAGAGAGATTTTTTTTTTTTTTTTTTTTTAGAAAAAGCAGTTTTAGAAGCATCAAGATTGCACTTTAAACACTGTAATCATCTTCAGCTGTAACAATGTTCTGTTAATACTGAATAAACAGTCGGGTCAGGACACACACACACACACACACACACACACACACACACACCGGTGTAAAGTGTAAAACATGCAGTTTGTTGGAAACGTGTAAATGAAAGTGAAGAGGACGGCTGAGGAAGGAACTCGGGTTCTCCGATTGCAGAACTGAAAGCACGTGTCGTGGTCTCCGGGTCCACTGAGCTGCTGAGTCAGGAATCAAACGGCGAGACGTGACTCAGGAGTCGATTCTCTGAATCATCGTGTCCGCGACGATGCCCGAGAGGAGAGTCAGGTCTTTATACTGGATCCAGTCCTGTTCTCTGATCGCCCACACGGTGCCGTCCGGCTGCAACACACACACACACACACACATTAATCTGACTAGCAGCGCACCAATAGAGTTATTTGCACACAGAGCACTAGTACATGGTTTTCGCTTCTCGGCGCTTCATGGAATTATTTTACAGATGAATATTCGGAACGTCGGAGACGGATTTTGTGCGCGAATATTTAAAAATGACGTTCTTAGGAGTCGCGTTCGGATAAAAGCCACGTTTAAACGAAGGGTACGTGTGACTCTCCCGACACGCTGTGCTAGCGTAGCTCAACCCTACCGCTGCCGAACACACGCGACCGCTGCGTCACAGATCTCTCATTGATCTCGCGTTAACGTACTGTTCGGTTCGCTATCGAGCACGAACACTAACCGGGTTTCCTTTTACAGTCAGTGCTCGAGTTACACGATCCGCTCACACCGACTGAACGCTCCGTTTGGCGTAGCGGCCTGCTGGAAGTCTCTAGATCGGTAAAATACTTCCGAACGTAGCGTCCGGAGTTTTTCGATTGGAGATCCAGTTCACGACGACGACAGCGCAAAAGGTTTTGAAGAGGAGAGCGGGTCGGCGCGTTTAGCGCGTCACCGCGCAGGAGATTTTCCTGATCGGCAGGAACGATGGCTCTGGATAGAATACGTGAATAAATGTGGAATTTTAAAAAGGGCGGTGAAGTCTCGCGGAGAATTCCAACCAGTACTCGGAGGTCGTGTATCCCCTCCCCCAATCCCCCCCCACTAGAGACCATAAAAACATCCACACACAGACACACTCACCTTTTCTTCTTCTTCTTCATCAACAAATACGAGGAGCAGGTCTCCTTTAGTGAAGAGCAGAAGTATACCTTCGTCCGATTCCTGGGTCTCCAGAGCAACGGCCTGGAAAACAAACAAACAAAAAAGACGCTTACGTCCCGTAATTGGACTCAAAGATTCTTCTTCTAAATTCTAATAAAGCTGCTGATTGGTCAGAAGCTGCCGGTTCATTCTGTAGAACTGCGGCTCGGACAGCAGCGCAGGTTTATATTAACGCGTTTGTTCTGATGCGTTATCGTTTCCATAGCAACGGCTCGTTCACAGGGACGTGTACGGCGGACGCTCCGCTTTATAAACGCTTTTAATAATAAAAATAATAATAATAATAGATACGTCGGTGATTTTTGTAAGGAGATGTTTATTTTAAACGAATGGAAGGAGTCTCCAGTGTCAGTGCTCAGAGAAGAGAAGGACGGCGAGGGAAAGCTGCTATTACACGAGTGAGAACAGGAACTATAATCAGAACTATAAATAGATAGAAGTACTGGCTCCGGGTCTGACCACACCGTCCTGCACACGCTCGGAACCCGGGTTTAATCTGGTTACAGCTAAAGCGCTCACCTCGTAGAGAAATCCAGGAGGTCGTGACGCGTCCGTCGGCTGACTCGTAACCTCCGGTTCTTTCTGGAACTCTTCACTCGGTTCCCGCTCTCCTTCTTCTCCTGCACAGTCTTCCTTCTCTCCATGTTCCGTCTCCTCCTCGCGTGTCGTCGTGGCGATGATGGACTCATCTGCTTCATCTTCCTCGTCTTCTTCCTCGGCTCGAGTTTCAGACGCGGGCGTGTCCTCCGACGGAGCCGACCCGGAAACGTCTTCCTCCTCGACGCGTCCGCTTCCCGGCTGCTCCGCCGTGTCGGCCGCGTTCCCGTGATGTTCGCCGCCCTCGCTCCCGGAGCACACGGACCGGCGACTCGGTGTGCTCGGGGTGCTTCCGGCAAAGCTCGAGTCGTCCGAGTCGGACGTTCCCGGCGGCGTGTTACCGGAGCGCGTGGTGTCCGCGGCGGGTTTGTGTGCGAGTTCTTCGGGAATGCTGAGTTTGCTCAGAACCGGATGATCGGGAGGAAACGCCGTGTTACAGGGGATGGGCGCGGAGATGGTCAGAGATTTCCTCTTCTTAGACGCGGTGCTGAGGAAACACAAAAGCACTGAACTTCAGCAACTAAAAGCTATTATATACACGTTAATGCTCATCGTTTATTAAATCAGGAATAAAACGGCGGGTGATGGGTGACGTGATGAAGCACACAGTCACACGTCTGAACTAATTATAGTTACATTTTAAAGTCACTTCCCGCTCTCGCGTACGGTACAGCAGCCACACACACGCGTTCCCTCACCAGCGACTCCGAGTTCTCTACACTCAAGGTAAATAAATAAATAAACAAACAAACAAACATCGCAGCTTGTGCTAGCGAGAAACCGCAAAGAAGCGTAAAAACTCCTCGGTCCTGAAGATACCGCTGACACTGGAGACTCCTTCCATAAACGTTACAACGTCTCCTTACTTTAAGGAAACGTCACCGGCAACAATTTTATACATTTTTACAATTTTTTTTTATCGCTATAGAAACGATCGGTGCATTAATAACGTGCATTAATATAAAGCTGCAGTCCTGTCAGAGCCGCTGTTCTATTATATATATTACACACACACACACACACACACACACACACACACCTCCTGTGTGATTATGATGAACAAGGTGAAGGTAAGGTGTGAAGTACCTGTTGAGGCCTTTGATGATGAAGGTTTTGGTGGAGTGCTGCGTCTCCAGCTTCTTCATGACGTTGTACATGTCGTGATTTAACTGGAAGAAGAAACAGAGCGGAATGTCGTTTATCTCCGAGCTCAAAAAGAAAAAAAAAAACACGACGAGAAAAAAAAAGACGAGAGGAAACGTCCTCCTACCACGCTCATCTCTTTGTAGAAGACGTCCCTCAGGTTGGAGACGTTCTGAAACACGGTGACGTAGCAGCCGATACGACTGAGAGAGGAACGCACACAAGAGCATTAGCGGCGGGACAGAACGCGGGTACGACATTCAGACCGAACCGACGACGCGTCCTAACCCGATACAGATACGAACACGAGGCCGAGGGGGCGATGGGGAAGAGAACGAGGAAAGCACAGTGTTGGTGAGGAGACAAGAAACAAGTGTCATGTTATAGATATTATAGGAGGTGTATATATTTATAAACGTATATAATGATAAAAAGAAATAATAATAAATAAATAAATACACCGAGCGCATCTCGACCATTTCCACCACTGCTGGTATTTCATGTGGTATTTACTTATAAAGGTCACAATTGTGGTATAGTAAAAGGGCGTGTGCGTCTGCGAGTGTGTGTGTGTTTGTGGTGTGCTTTGAAGCAGCAGCTTTGCATGCGAGGTCACAGCTGTAGCACTTTGATCATCATGATTGACACTTCATCATCACCGGTGAAGTATCAGACGCGAGAAGTGTGACGCGGAGCGCGATGCTGCCGCCACCATGCTTCGCGCTTCTGCAGAGGGCGAATGCGTACTGTACGCAGAATTCAAAAAGATTTAATTAAAAATAATAAATAAATAAATCAAACATGTACACCAGCTTTGACCCCTGACCTTTGATAGAGGACGGGCAGCTCCTCCCTCAGCTCCGTGTTTATGTCCTCGAACACACTCTGAGCTCGATTGAACTCTTCGTCCGCCTGAGGAGCGTCGACACCAAGGTCATACAAGCGTAGAGCGTGAGGGTTGTTCTTTTATAAAAATCACAACATTTACAGATAAAACAACAAAAAACAACAACAACAACAACATAAACTGACTTTGGATATTTTGGCGTCGTCTCTCTTCTTGGCGCTCTGCAGCGACTCCAGATGATGACGAGCCGAATCGTAATCCACCAGCTTACGTCCACGTTTAGCAACTCGCTCCTAGAAGAAGTGTTAGTTTAATCGTACGTTTGAATCACATCTCGATGTTTAATTGGGGGTACAGTGCTCTAGGGAGGCTTTAACGACGCCATCACACCATTAAACACTACGTAGTGAGCACGTGGAGTGAATAAGAAGTTATTCGAGAGTCTGGAACACATTTCAGCTGAGAAGTGGATAAAGAAGTTAAATCGAAAGTCGAAGACATGAAATCGAACGCGATCAAACGTCCAGAAACGTCCCCCCATCCATAACGAACCCGACGATTATTGGTGTGTTTGTCGTCTGTGTGAAATACTCACTTTGACCTCAGGGAACTGGCTGGTGTAGTTCTCCATCGTGCGAACCACCTGATCGCTCAACTTCTCCTCGTAGTCATTCCACAGCAGGTCCTCGCTCTGAGACCCAGACGCAAAACACACGCGCTTAAATGCGGTTAAAATCCGCAGAGAAAGAAAAAAAACAACAAAAACAAGTCACGAGCACAGTGACGAGTTCTCACCTCCGTAATAACGGACAGGTCTTCCACGCCCTGCCAGTCCGACTCGTACACGTCCTTCAGCGTCTGAGAGAGACGCTTCGACGTTTCGTGCATCGCTACGAAGCAGAGCAGAAAAGAATACGTTCAGTGGTGCAACCGTTCCCCTCACAGCGCCGCAGAGAACAACGCTCACGTTGCTCATTTATCCATGAAGGGTGCCAATAGTTTTGACACCACCATTGACCGTATTGCGTTAAACAGTC
>CM022767.1:1375000-1405000 GCA_012411365.1 Ameiurus melas
TTCCGTGCGGAAAAAAATAAAACCCTCCGAAAAACGCCAACACACCAAAAAAAAGTTAGTTGTTGGAGATGCGTAGTCACACTCCTGTGGATGGGAGCTCACTCAGATGACGATGGGTTTCCTTTTGAGTCGGGTTCCTCACATGGTTTCTTCCTCATGTCGTCTCAGCGAGTTTTTTTTTTTCCCCTCACCACCGTCACCTCGGTCTTCCTCATTAGGGACAAATGTCCGGTGTGTAAATAAAAATTTGAATCGAATTGAACAGGAGAACAAGCAGGGCTATTTTAAAACTTCACATAAGACCGCTTACAACGGTAGGAAATACAGCTCACAATCCCTGCAGCGTTCCAAGATGCACTAATAAGAGTTTTTACTCATTTTTTAATACTCTGTTTGTTGGTGAAAGATTCTGCGGTCCGGATTGAGGTTGGAAGTTCATTCCACCACTGAGGAACAGTTAGTGTGAAGGTTCTTGAAGGGGACCTTGCGCCACGCTGAGTAGGAACTACTAAGCGTCGGTCGTTAACCGATCTCAGATTGCGTGAGGGAACGTAAGCCTTCAGGAGAGAGTTGAGGTAGGGGGCGCTGTTCCAGACAAGGTCTTGTAGGTGAGCATCAAGGCCTTGAATTTGATGCGGGCGTCTACAGGAAGTCAGTGGAGGGAGATGAAGAGTGGAGTGACATGGGTCGTCTTGGGCTGGTTGAAGACGAGGCGTGCTGCAGCATTCTGAATCATCTGAAGGGGTTTGATGGAGCTGCTGGGAGACCTGAGAGTAGTGCGTCGCAGTAGTCCAGTTTTGAGAGAACACGAGCCTGGACTAGTATCCGTGTAGCTTGTTCGGTGACGTAGGGTCGGATATACTCAAAAACCGCTGGCTGTCGAGAGTTAGATTAGCGGTGAGCTTTGCAAGCTATCTTAATTGTTCAACACCTCTGAAAATGATATCTTGTTAGAATAGCGGTGCAGCGCTAGGAACCAGTTTTGTGAGCAAGTTCTGGCTCGTTCCCGTTAAGGTGGATCAGTGACCTAGTTCTTGCCTGGTTTCCCACTGACGCTAAGCAGGGTTGAACCAGGACAGTACCTGGATGGGAGACCTCCTGGGGAAAACCAAGGTTGCTGTAGGAGGTGGTATCAATGAGGCCAGCAGGGGGCACTCTGTGTGGGTCCTAATGACCCAGTACAGTGACGGCGACACTACACTGTAAAAACAGCTCCGTCTTTCGGAGGAGACCTTAAACCGAGGTCCTGACTCTCTGTGGTCATAAAACATCCCAGATGTTCCGCCATGTCCCTCATCTACCACGACCCCCTAATAATCCCAATCTCTGAATTGTCTACATCAGTCTCTCCTCTCCACTAACAGCTGGTGTGTGTGCTGGGCGTTATGGTGCAGCACTATGGCTGCCGTCACATCATCCAGGTGGAGTCTACACAATAGTGTTGGTGGAGGAGGAGATCCCCTCAACAAAGAGTCGGCTCGTTCTCAGAAACCCGGGAAGACACGAGGCTAATGCAGAGAGTAAGTCCACTCCAGTCGTCCGTGAGGAACCTCCTAACCCTGGATGAGATGAACACCGTGCCGGAGGAGAGTGAGGGAACCTGATAGTCGAATCAAAAAGCAGCGGTTAAGACGTTGGGCTACTGATCGGAAGGTCACGAGTTCAACCCTCTTGAGCAAGGCCCTTAACCCTCAACTGCTCAGATGTAGAAGATGTAGAAATGCCGTAAACGTAAAGCTGATGATGGTGAGGAGATAGCGTGGCCGTTCCCGCAAACGAAGCTGATAGAGGCATCAGCAAAAAGGCTTGTGATTGTGTAAGGGGACAGGGTGTGGATGTTCAGCCTGTAATAGCATGTCGTGATGCAGGATTTGTTTTGTGTCACCAGTTTTCATGTGTCTGGGTGGTGAGTAATTGCAGAATTCCTCAGAAGTTCTGTGGTAAAAAAACCTCCAGGTACAATGCGAGTTCCCAACACAAAAACAAACAAACAAACCAAAAAAAAACCCCACGACATCACACATCCCCTAATCAATCTCTGATCAGATCACTCCGCTGTATTTGTACATAGAGCTTCATATTTAGCGTGATTGAATATGGGGAAGACACCATGCACACTATATGGATATTACTTCCCTGTGGTGCTCGGATCCCATCACGAGTTCAAAACATAACTACTGAGTGATCAAGCTCATACTTCAGAGAGCTCGGAAACTTCCAAGAATCCACCTCACAAAATGCTTCGAATGATATCGTCCATATGGTAACGTTTTCTATGAGGAGACGTCCATTTAATTAACATTTATGGAAGGAGTCTCCAGTGTCAGTGCTTTGTAACAGTCAGAGGTAAAGGTGGCTGAATAGGATTTTATGAAACCTCTTGGGGGTTTTTTGGTGCATCTTGGACCTCATAGCATTTACACACACACACACACACACACACCTCACCTGTTGTTTGTTCAGATTTGCCGCACACTGCTCGAACTGCTCGTCTTTGGTCTCCATGGTTTTCCCGAGTTTCTGAAGGACCTGCAGCACAAACACATCACAGGAGTTCACACAGGGACACGAGGCACACGGCCATGAACACACCACGTTATGAATCATCGCTGCGCAGATAAGCTCAAATATTCCAGATGGCCTTTAAATATTCCTGTGTGGAAAAAAAAAAAAAAGTGAGACCTACTCTGTGCAAAGTTAGCATCCCCCGGCTTCTGGGTGTAAAAATAAATAAATAAATGAATGAATGAATGAAAATACTCCAAATGTACAAAGGACATGCATGGATATGCTTCCAAAACCTAATGCTAATCCTACTTCGGATCAGACGACGCTCAGTCAGAAGGAGTCTCTCCGGGACAGAGTCGAGAAGTTGGCCAAGAGACTGGAGAACACTTCTGAATGGGTGTATTATGGATTTTTTTGAATGAATAATCGATATCTAACTCAATGGCTTTTTCTTTTGTGGCGGGGGGGACGATACAAACTTTTGCACTCAACCAGAGGTGGAAAATCCTTCAGTAACTGTACTGTATTCATCTTTTGAAGTATTATTTTGGTGTACTTTAGTTGAGCATTACTGAAGTTGAACACTTTTACACTTACTTAATTACATTTCAGTTCATCTTCCGTTTATTTCAGTTTAGTGTCCGATCTCATTTCAGTTTAGTGTCCGATCTCATTTCAGCTTAGTGTCCGATCTCATTTCAGTTTAGTGTCCGATCTCATTTCAGCTTAGTGTCCGATCTCATTTCAGTTTAGTGTCCGATCTCATTTCAGCTTAGTGTCCGATCATTTCAGTTGTGTCCGATCTCATTTCAATTTAGACTCCAATATGTAATTTTATTGTCCGATCATTTCAGTTTAGTGTCCGATCTTATTTCAATTTAGACTCCAATATATCAGTTGAATGTCCGATCTCATTTCAGCTTAGTGTCCGATCATTTCAGTTTAGTGTCCGATCTCCTTTCAGCTTAGTGTCCGATCATTTCAGTTTAGTGTCCAATCTCATTTCAATTTAGACTCCAATATGTCATTTTATTGTCCGATCATTTCAGTTTAGTGTCCGATCTTATTTCAATTTAGACTCCAATATGTCAGTTTAGTATCTGATCTTATTTCATTTAGAGTAGTGTCCGATCATTTAATTTGAACTCCATATAATTTGAAAAAGCATGCCGAGACTAGGTTTTGCTAATTTGCTAACGTTACCTGGCTATATTTGTCTAGGTTAGCCTGTTTTCCTTGCTAATGCTAGGTTAGATTAGCATCACTTCCAGATTCCAGCTGGATATTTCACATCGGATTAGCTCGTTAGTAAAGTACGTCGCGTTGGTCGTGTGCAGCGTGAACCAGAAGCCCGAAACAGGGAGCAGATCGTTTCAGCATTTCGTCCTTCGCGCTTTACTTTTATTTACGAATAAAGGAGTACGTTTAAAAAAGGTCGCAACTTTTTAACTTCCACTCGAGTATATTTTAGATTGGACACTTTAAACACGATCTCTACCATCACTTAAGTACAGTTTCTCGGTACTGGTTCTTCCCCTGATCTCAGCGTCGTTGCAGTAGTGAGGTCACACCTTCTGTACTTTATGACTTGGTGTTGAGACGGGCTCGGACCACTGACCATTTCCTCAGCGTTTTTATCTCGTTATTGTTTGTTTTTTTACCATGTGGTCAACTGTACAGGCCGTTCAGGCCCGCGAAACGAGCCAACTTCACAGACTGAAGAGAACTGAGAGAGAGGAAGTGAGTGGCAGGAAGCAACAGGCAAACACACACACACACACACACACACACACACATACTCAGAAATGACTCATGTAGCTAAGCTACACACCTTAGTAATACACTCACGACTCTGTTTGTGTGTAAACATTTATTTTTAATAAATCAGACACACACACACACACACACACACACACACACACACAGAGTAAAGCTACGTCCTGAACCACCTCCACTGAACCTACACCTCTGTTCCCCAACATCCAAACACTTCTGAATTCCCATTGAGTGCACACTTCAGTTTCGAATGCAGGTTTCATTACTGCTAATGAAAACGTTACGACTTGTTTCTCTTTCTAACAGGACCATTAAACCACCATCAGAGACCAGTACGCTCCTACAGGTCCATCACACCGCCATCAGAGACCAGTACGCTCCTACAGGTCCATCACACTACCATCAGAGACCAGTACGCTCCTACAGGTCCATCACACTACCATCAGAGAGCAATACGCTCCTACAGGTCCATCACACTACCATCAGAGACCAGTACACTCCTACAGGTCCATCACACTACCATCAGAGACCAGTACACTCCTGCAGGTCCATCACACTACCATCAGAGACCAGTACACTCCTACAGGTCCATCACACTACCATCAGAGACCAGTACACTCCTACAGGTCCATCACACCACCATCAGAGACCAGTACACTCCTACAGGTCCATCACACTACCATCAGAGACCAGTACACTCCTACAGATCCATCACACTACCATCAGAGACCAGTACACTCCTACAGGTCCATCACACTACCATCAGAGACCAATACGCTCCTACAGGTCCATCACACTACCATCAGAGACCAATACGCTCCTACAGGTCCATCACACTACCATCAGAGACCAGTACACTCCTACAGGTCCATCACACCACCATCAGAGACCAGTACACTCCTACAGGTCCATCACACCGCCATCAGAGACCAGTACACTCCTACAGGTCCATCACACCGCCATCAGAGACCAGTACACTCCTACAGATCCATCACACTACCATCAGAGACCAGTACACTCCTACAGGTCCATCACACCGCCATCAGAGACCAGTACACTCCTACAGGTCCATCACACTACCATCAGAGACCAGTACACTCCTACAGGTCCATCACACCGCCATCAGAGACCAGTACACTCCTACAGGTCCATCACACCGTCATCAGAGACCAGTACACTCCTACAGGTCCATCACACTACCATCAGAGACCAGTACACTCCTACAGGTCCATCACACCACCATCAGAGAACAGTACACTCCTACAGATCCATCACACCGCCATCAGAGACCAGTACACTCCTACAGATCCATCACACTACGCCATCAGAGACCAGTACACTCCTACAGGTCCATCACACCGTCATCAGAGACCAATACACTCCTACAGGTCCATCACACCGTCATCAGAGACCAGTGCACTGCTACGAGTCCTTGAAAATCACCATCAGAAACCACTAGACTGCTACAGATCCATTAGAAATCCACGACACAGGTCTAGAACCAGTCGCAGGTCTCATATGAAACCTTTAGGATGCTACAACGACACGAACACGATACTGAAAAGAAAACCCTCATTAATCATTACAATCAGAAACCTGCAACAGTGACCATGAGTTCCAGACATACACATGAAGACACCACCCTGAAACCTGCGCGCGCGCGCGCGCCTGTGAGAGAGAGAGATCTGAGAGATGTTCATGAAGTTCAGAAGCTGGATCATTACCTTCTCCTGTGCTCTGTTCATGGACTTCTGGAACTTCTTGGCCAGGAACCCGGCTCCAGCTCCGAGGTTTCCGCTGATGTTGGAGCTCGTTTTATTCTCAGCCATCTTCACTTCTCTACTCTCTCACACTCACACACACACACACACACTCTCTCTCTCACTCTTCCCTCTCTCTCTCTCTCTCTCTCTCTCTCTCTCTCTCTCCCCTCTCACACACACTCACACTCCTTCCTTTTTATATGCGCGTGGCAGTGTGACTTCCTCTAGTCAGAGTGCAGGGCGGAGTGCTGCAGTGGAGGGGATCAGTTTATACTCCTGCTTATTGCGACATGCAGCACGTGTGGAGTGTGTTACTCAACTCCATGCATGTCAGAACGTGTGTGTGTGTGTGTGTGTGTGTGTGTGTGTGTGTGTGTGTGTGTGTGTGTGTGTGTGTGTGTGTTTGAGCTGCAGAGTTCCACCGAAAGTCAAAACTAAATCTGACAAGAGAGAGAAAAAACGTTTTAATCAGGGTTGCCAGGTATTCTAAAGAACAAGCAGCTCAGAGTGTAGTTACAGGAAAGAGGAAGAAAAACGAGAGATAGAAGGAAGAAAGGATTAAAAAGAGGGAGGGGGAGGTGGAAGGAAGTGGGGAGAGAGGGATTGGATACGATTGAGAGATGGAGCAGAAGGAAGGCAGGGATGTAAAGATAGATAGATAGATAGATAGATAGATAGATAGATAGATACTTTAAGACACAACAGAGCAACAGAGAGGCAGACAGGAAAGAAATGAAGGAAGGAATAAAAATATAAAGAAAAAAGAAATGAAGTAAATGAATGGAAGGAAAAGAAAGGAAAGAGAGAACAGAAGGGAGGAAGTATGGAAAAGACAGGAAAGTAAGGATTTAGGTGTGACCGTGTGGAAGGAAAGAAAGAAAATGAATAAAGTTAGAGGAGTAAATTAAAGTAGAAAGAAAAAGGAAAGGAAGTAAGCAGTTGGAAGGAAAAGAGAAATAAAGGGAGATAAAAGGAAGGAAGGAAAGAAAGACAGAGAAGTAAGAAATGATGTAAACGGGTGGAGAGAAGGAAAAGAAAGAAGCCAAGCCAACATAACAAGCTTATGAAGCAGAACGGTATGTTGGCTTGACTAATAATAATAATAATAATAATAATAATAATAATAATACTAACAGTAATAATAATAATAATTCAGCTGATCAGAATCCGGGTGAAAAAGTCAGACCTGGCAACACCAGCTCCATCGGGGCCTCATTAATAACTAAGCGTCCAGTTCCGGTTTCGTCCCAAACCTCAAACTGTCGATTACTGATGAGTGCA
Organism: Ameiurus melas; assembly: GCA_012411365.1. NCBI lineage: Eukaryota > Metazoa > Chordata > Actinopteri > Siluriformes > Ictaluridae > Ameiurus > Ameiurus melas. The sequence goes on from CM022767.1 coordinate 1,382,329, forward strand.
TCAGCTCTTAATGACTCCACCAGCTGCAGTCAGTGTCCGCTAGGCGGCGCTGTTTACTTTCTTGATTACTGTTTTAAAGGAAAACTTCCCTGAGCTGTTTTCTAGTCTATCTACACGCGTGGCGAACACAAAATGTCGGTGATGATTCATCAGAAGGTTCGAATTCCGCGTTCGGTGGAGTAGGACGCGAAGCTGGAGGCTCCGCTTCTGCTGCCTTCCATTCAAATGGTAATGAATTAGCACTTTTTGGTCATAGAATATATTTGGACTTATTCTACTTCACTTTTAACTTTGTTGCACGGGACAGGCACGCCTTTAAGATTGATTAGTTGGATCGTCAGAGGTCAGAGGTCATCCCGTCAAGAGCTCTAAGGTCTTTACACATTTGAAACGTCTTCCACTCGAACTTTAATTTGAAAGCAGGAGGGGGCGCTATTGTAATTGACAAAAGGTTACAGTTACAGATAAATTATAGATATATTATAGATATATTATAGATAAATTATAGATATTTTATAGATAAATTATAGATAAATTATAGATATTTTATAGATAAATTATAGATAAATTATAGATATTTTATAGATATATTATAGATATATTATAGATAAATTATAGATAAATTATAGATATTTTATAGATAAATTATAGATAATTTATAGATAAATTATAGATATATTATAGATATATTATAGATAAATTATAGATAAATTATAGATATTTTATAGATAAATTATAGATATATTATAGATATTTTATAGATAAATTATAGATATTTTATAGATAAATTATAGATAAATTATAGATATTTTATAGATAAATTATAGATATATTATAGATAAATTATAGATAAATTATAGATAAATTATAGATAAATTATAGATATTTTATAGATAAATTATAGATATTTTATAGATAAATTATAGATAAATTATAGATATTTTATAGATAAATTATAGATATATTATAGATAAATTATAGATCAATTATAGATAAATTATAGATATTTTATAGATAAATTATAGATATTTTATAGATAAATTATAGATAAATTATAGATATTTTATAGATAAATTATAGATATATTATAGATAAATTATAGATATATTATAGATAAATTATAGATAAATTATAGATATTTTATAGATAAATTATAGATATTTTATAGATAAATTATAGATATATTATAGATATATTATAGATATATTCTAGATAAATTATAGATATTTTATAGATAAATTAGAGATAGAGATATATTAAATATATATTATAGATAAATTAGAGATAAATTAATATATAAATTAGAGATATATTCGAGATATATTATATATATATTATAGATAAATTAGAGATAAATTAATATATAAATTAGAGATATATTAGAGATATATTATAGATAAATTAGAGATATATTAGAGATATATTATATATATTATAAATTATAGATAAATTAGAGATAGAGATATATTAAATATATATTATAGATAAATTAGAGATAAATTAATATATAAATTAGAGATATATTAGAGATAAATTATAGATATATTAGAGGGGTTGGTACTTTTAATTTTGTTTTCCTTTGTTAGTACAACAAGAAAAAAGGCCTGTGAATGTTTACTGCTGTGTTGCTCAATTTGGGTTTTTTTTTGTTTTGTTTTTTTCTTCTCAATGAAATGTTTGGGAAAGGGAAGGGAGGAGAGAAGAGAAAAGGTAAATGAATCACATGAATATGAATCATATGTAAACGAATAAATAAATAAAAAAGATTAATCAGAATAACAACAGTGTGTAACAATAGTGTGCAGAATAAACAGTTTAGGTGTGTGTTTAACAGCAGCAGTTCTTATTGTTGTTTTTATATAAAAACAGCCCCCCCCCACACACACAATAATAATAATAATAATAATAATAATAATAATAATAAACTAGAGCAAAAACGAATAATTACTTACTGTGGGAAAAATCCGTTAAAATAAGCCGAGTGTTAACAGAAATCAGATGAATTTTCTCATCAATGTGTCGACTGTGAAGTTTAGTTTTTAATTACGATATGATTAGAGATCAGTGTAACAGTTCTACACTACTACTAACATTAAATACATCAATTAAAACACACGTCTATTGCATAAGAAATAATGACACAAATCACACCAAATTTCAGCTCAAAAGAATGAGGTGCAGCTATTTGAACGTGGCCCCGCCCCCTATGTCTGGCCACGCCCTCAGCATCCTGCCCGGAATGGTGTTGAGGTTTGGTGCAGATCCACACAACCCCATGGTCTCCTCACAGACACCAGCCACAGGACGTCCGCTTCTCTTCCTCCAGCATCTGAGGTTCATCCAGACTGAGGGACATGTTTTCACCAGACAAAGTCTAGACGAAGCGTAGAGCTTCAGACACCTGCCTCGTTAAAGAGGTTTAATAAGACCTGATTCCAGACTCCGCCTTAATCCACTGATCTCAGCTGCACGTGTTCTATTACTAAATACTGTCCATTTTATCTTCATGTCATCCTCTCTGTCTGTCTCTCTATCTCTCTCTCTCTCTATCTGTCTCACTCTCTGTCTGTCTGTCTCTATCTGTCTCACTCTCTGTCTGTCTTTCTCTGTCTCTTGGTCTCACTATCTGTCTCTCTCTGTCTCACTATCACGCTCTATCTGTCTGTCTCACTCTCTATCCGTCTCACTCTCTATCTGTCTCTGTCTGTTTCACTCTCTATCTGTCTCTCTCTCTGTCTGTCTGTCTCTGTCTCACTCTGATTCCCTTTTTCTCCATCTGTCTCTCTCCCCATCCGTCTCTCTCTCTCTCTCTCTCTCTCTCTCTCTCCCCATCCGTCTCTCTCTCTCTCTGTCTCTCTCTCTCCCCAAACTGTAGACGAAATGTGACCTGACTCCAGACACCGGTTTATTTCCACTGATCTCAGCTGCCACTGAAGTGTGTTTTATTACTAAATAAAAGCTCTTCTGTCTGAATGTCACATCATTGGTCCAGAGCCATTTGCTTCGTGTGTGTGTGTGTGTGTGTGTTCTCATTTTTCAAGTCCAGTGTGTTATCGTTATTCCTCGATCTAGAATGTACACGTCGTTTATACGAGTCTAGTGAGCACAGAACAGCACACCAGACACGAACATCTCCAGCAGTGTGAGACGAGTGCAGGACGAGAAACCCCAAACGTCTCCATACACGGGGGGACACGATCACGTTTTTAGCTAAATGTCTTCCAAAATGTTTCATATCTATATCTATATCTATATATATCTCTATATATTTTTTTTCCCCCAGATAACCTTTAAGAACGTTTCGGATAAAAGAAGAAGGTATTGAAATCACCCTCGTGGCCGGATCAGGAACACATTCAAAAAGACTGGAAGTGTTTCAGACCGCCGGAGAAGACGCGGACGTCCACTGACGAGTAAACACCCGGCATCGGTAGGGCATCAGCAACAGGGTTAGAGTTTCACGTCCGCCGTTAGTTCCGCTTGTGTGTTTGTTTGTTTCAGGATGAAAATGGCGAGACAAGAAAATGTGATTTTGTTTTTTCTCGAAGGACATCCTGATCATCATCACGGCCATAAACCGTTTCCCCGTAATGAAACCGGTGGGAGGAAACCGGAGAACCCAGAGGAAACCCACACACTCACAGCGGTACACGTGCAGAATCAACGCAGGTGTGTGCACAGAGCTTCACTCTCCAGACCGGGGTGTGGAGGATCTCAACCTATTGTTCACGATTAGTATTAAAATACATCAATAAGTAAAATAATAATAATAATAATAATAATAATAAGGTGGGGTATAATTAGCTGTGTGGCAGAACCAATCTGAGCTGAAGCGACTGCAGAGCGAGACGGATCGGGACGTGGAGTTGTTTTTGGCTACAAGAACATTTAATCCTCTTCATCATGCATGACTGCGTGGATCACTGACTACACACACACACACACACACACACACACAAAAGCTGGTCGCTCTGCTGGACTCCGATTGGTCAGAAGGTGTTGAATAATCCTCTATAACAGCAGCTTTACATTCACGCGCTCTCGTTTCCATGGTAACAGCTCGTTCACCGCGACGTCGGTGTTGTCCGGTTTCCGCGTGCACGAGAGAGAGACGCTTTCTCAGTTCTCAAATCGGCCGCGTGCGAGCTCGGGTCCGTCTGCACCGTGCCCGAGCGCGCCACCGAACACGAACAAGCTACGAATCCAAAACCGCGGTTACAGGCGTAGACGAACTAACAAAAGCCGTTTAAATCGAGTAAAGGGTGCACAAACTTTTGTACCCAACCCTGGTTAAAGAGCATGGCGGTGATCTTTATAAAGGGGTTTCTAAAGCTAGTTAGCAAGCGTGTAACGAAAAGTCGGCTGGCGACAGAATTATCATTCATCAACGCGGACGCCGTCGACGTGGCTAGCAGACGGGAGAGGAGGAGAAAAAAAATGTATTAAAAGAATAAACAAATAAAATGATTTTTTTATTTATTTCACACACCGCCGCTTTAACGTCCTGACAGACCCATCCGCCGGTTTGAATGAATCAAAACAATCTTCTGTAATCGATGTTATTTATTGGAAGGAAATGCCACAAGCACAAAGAAATACACACGAATAATTCACTCGAGATGGAGCTGATGGAAAAAAAGAAAAAAAAGTACAATCAATCATTAAGAGAAAGAGAGAGAGAGGAGGAAGTCTTAAGGATTATTAAATAATAATGAAGGAGTCAGGAATGAATGTGTAGTAAATAACAGAATATTCCAGAAAACAACAACAACAACAGTCACTTCCTGTTCCTCTCTGTCTCTAAAAACAACGTGATGAGATCCTCGTCCTTTATTCAAAACCGTGAGGGAAAAAAAAAAAAAAAAAACCTTTATGCAGAACATAAAAATAAATAAATAAAACATGCCGATTAGAGACACGTTACACAGAAGAAGCCCGCGGCGCACGTTCACACGTCCCTCTTTCACACGTTTATTCGGGTTTTTAAACAGGGGAAAAAAAAAAAAAAAACCCAAACAAAAACAACCAACAGGTTCGGTGCCTTGAAAAATTCTCAGAAAAATCTCTCCGAGGTATCGAAGTTTCATCAGCAGCATCCGAGCAGAAGCACCGGCACGAAGGGAGGGACAAGACGGGGTCGATTTTAAACGCGTGTAAAAAAATCTTTCATTTATAAATACGCAAGAACGGCGAGGTAGAAGCGCGCGCACACACACACACACACACACACACAGCGTTAAAGCTTTAACACAACTTTAATACAAAAAGCTAGTGTTTGATCTTCAGACTTGAGAGATTTATTTATTTTTTTTTAAAAAGAAAAGAAAAATAATTTTCAGAAGTCAGATTAACAAACGAGTGAGAAACGTTCCCGAGAAAGAAAGAACGAACCCATCCGGGTGTGTCGTGACGAGACGGAGGCCCATTTTCACGTTTAATCTCTTCGTTCAGCGGTTTAGTTAAAGTTAGACTCCGCCCGAACAACAAAACTTCCTCTCTCACTCGTCTGTTCCGACGCCATATAAATCAGAACTCAGAGTGCAGAGACGGTGATGCTGAAGGACTCGGAGTCCCAGAATGCAACGCGGCTACGCCACGCCGAGTGACGAGAGACACTCGGCTAGTTGGCGAGCTACGAGACGCCGTTATTAGCGTGAAAGGCGGAGTTTGGGTCTGGGCCGAGCGTACAGACGAGGAGATGAGAACGCCAACGCGCTAAAGCGCCGCTGCATCGCTCTCTTTAAGTACGGGTGAAGCGAGGGCTAGATCATCACCATCAGCACAGCATTGTGGGTAAAGTCTTATTAAAAGACGTTTAAAAACACTGAAGAGGCATGGGAAGTGAGGTAACCATGGGAACTCCGAGGCAGAACCGGGGACTGTGTTACGAGATGAAGTCAGTGTGTTTTAATCTTCGGACAGAATTTGGTTCGAAGTGAAGATGCTGAAGGTTCGGCTTTGAGGAACCGTGTATGAACATGAGGATGTACAAAGGCTGCAGGAAATAACGGTGCATAAAGAGGAAACGAACAAAACCCGGAGCAGGGAACAGTGCAGGAACCGGCACAATGATCTGAAGCGCAGACGTCCCAGTGACGCGCAGAAACGTGGGGGTCCTGAAGGAGAGCGGCTTTGGAGAGGGGCGACACAGAGAGAGAGAGGGAGAGAGAGACAGAGAGAGGGGGACAGAGAGAGGACAGAGAGAGAGGAGAGGGGGGGGACAGAGAGAGGGAGGGAGAGAAAGAGAGAGAGGGAGAGAGAGGGGGGACAGAGAGAGAGAGAGAGGTGGACAGAGAGAGAGAGAGGGGGACAGAGACAGAGAGGGGGGGGGGACAGAGACAGAGAGGGGGGACAGAGAGAGGAGAGGGGGTGGACAGAGAGAGAGAGAAGGGTGGACAGAGACAGAGAGAGGGGGGGGGACAGAGACAGAGAGAGGGGGGACAGAGAGAGAGATAGAGAGGGAGGGGAGAGAGAGAGAGATAGAGAGGGAGGGAGAGAGAGAGAGATAGAGAGGGAGGGACAGAGAGAGGGGTGGGGGACAGAGAGGGGTGGACAGAGAGAGAGAGAGGGGTGGACAGAGAGAGGAGGGGTGGACAGAGACAGAGAGAGGGGGGGACAGAGAGAGAGGGGGGTGGACAGAGAGAGAGGGGGGGGAGGACAGAGAGAGAGGGGGGGGTGGACAGAGACAGAGAGAGGGGGGAAGACAGAGAGAGAGGGGGGGGAGAGAGAGAGATAGAGAGGGAGGGAGAGAGAGAGAGAGAGAGGAGTAGAGAGGAGGGACAGAGAGGGGGTGGACAGAGAGAGGGGGTGGGGGACAGAGACAGAGATTAAACTGAAACACTGGAGTTTTCCTATAATAGTTTCTGATGTACTGATAAAGCGTCCCATCAGATTAGAGTGAATACAGCACGTGATTACATCAGCACTGCAGAGACGATGATGTCATCAGTCAACACACACACACACACACACACACACACACACACAGAGAGAGAGAATGTGCCGAGTCATTAACAGCAGCAATGCAGCTTACTGCACTCACTAATCCTCCTTCTCATCCATGTCTCTCTCTCTCACCATGTCGGTCTCTTTTATCCACCCGTCTCTCACTCAGTCTCCATCTCACTGTCTTGCCCCCCCCCCATCTGTCCATTTATCTGTCTCTTTCTCTCCATCTGTAGCTAGAGTACAAACATTTCCCCAGACACATCATCTCTCAGTGGTGCACAGGAGACACCCCGACAATCTGATGGATCACTTTCTCACTCCAAGTCAAGACAAGAGACGCCACGCTGATAGACTTTTACCCCAAAAAGACTCGAGAGGTGTAATAACATCAAAAGGTGCTTCAACAAAGTATTAGTTCAGGGGGGAACACGTTACCACTAGGTGACTGTACCCCCCCGCCCCCCCCCAATAAAACCTGTTTCTGATTGTCCAGAGCGGGAGAACACAAGTAAAAGAATACTGGTTCTTTACATCGGGGTGAACGATCCGGACTGTGGCGCGTTTGTGCTCTGGTTCGGAGAGGGGGAGGGGGAGACAGAGAGGGGAGAGAGAGAGACAGAGAGAGGGGGGGAGAGAGACACCGAGAGAGACAGAAAGAGAGGGGGGGGAGACAGAGAGAGGGGGGAGACAGAGAGAAAGACAGAGAGAGAGGGGGGAGAGAGAGACAGAGAGAGGGGGGAGAAGAGAGAGAGAGAAAAGAGGGGGGGACAGAGACAGAGAGACAGAGAGAGGGGGGGACAGAGACAGAGACAGAGAGAGTGTAGGGTGGAGGAGTGCAATGGACAGCTGGAACTCTCTCATGGTACCCAGAGAGAGACGAGTGCAGAGAACCGGGGGTGAACGGGTTCAGTTGTGTAACGTCTCGGCTCGATTAGATAAAGACAAAAGACAACACACACACACACACACACACACACACACACACACACACACACACACACACACACACACACGTCTGGGTGTACAAGTACAAACACACAGTTCATGTTAGAGAACGTTACCCCCTTCCAGAAAACATCTACTTTTATAAATAAATAAAAAAACAAAACAATGTATGAATATGTAAATAGGACACGGTCTCGATTCCGTCGTCTCTCATCACAAAATAATGAACTCTCTCTCTGATTGGCCGACGCACCCATCACGCACTCGCTTTCCTCACGGGTTAGCTTTTTGGCCGAGCAACCGGGGCTCTATTTTGACGTCACCATGGCAACCGCCATCTACGCGCCGCAAACGTTAGCCTCGCAGATTCCGCACGTCGAGAACACGCACATTCGTTCGCCGTAATTTGCATATCATTCTTATATGACTGGACTGAACAGAGTTGTGATGTCATAAACAGGGGGTATATGTAGCCCCGCCCCCTACGCCGTTTCACACTAAATGTACAGAGGAAGTTCTGAACGTCGTCTGTAGACAAACTGAACCCAGACAAACAAACAAACAAATCCACGAACGTTCAGGAGAAACTAAATTTCTATTCATTTTTAAGACATACCTTGGTGTGTGTGTGTGTGTGTGTGTGTGTGTGTGTGTGTGTGTGTGTGAGAGAGAGAGAGATTGAGAGAGATCATCCAGCACAGATGACGCGATTGATCCTGCCGTGGAGCTCCTGAGCGTCGGGTCGGTCCTGCGGGTTGACGGCGAGCATGTCCTGCAGGAGTCTGCGGAGGTCGGAGGACATGTGCGAGCGCCGCCGCTGCGGGATGCTCAGAACCATCTTCGGGTTCTCGAGCAGCGCCTCGCCTACAGGTACAATGTCTGCGCCCTGGCGTACGTACGTCCCGAGCTGCTCGCGCTTCGACTCGCCGTCGATGAAGGTGATCCGCTCGATCATGGCCCAGATGATGATGCCGAGGGCGAAGATGTCTGCCTTGGCCGTGTAGTGCCCCTCCCACACCTCGGGCGCCATGTAGAAGTCCGACCCGCACGCCGACGACAGCCAGAACTTGTTCACGTTGACTCCGGGTTTGTTCTTGTCCTCGGCGTCGGCGCAGCGTCCGGACGCGAGTCCCGCGCACACTTTACTCAGCCCGAAGTCGGCCACCTTGAGCACCGGCGCTCCGGAACGCTCCGAGATCAGGATGTTGTCTGGCTTCAGGTCTCGGTGCACGATGTTGTTCTGGTGCAGGAACGCCACGGCGCTGCTCAGCTGCTGCATGAAGCTGGCGTTGGTGTGCGGGTCGGGCTGCCGGGACAGGACGAAGCGGTTCAGATCGCCTCCTTCGCAGAACTCCATCACGAACCACAGGTAGCACGGCTCCTCCGGACTCGACAGCACACGCTCACCTGCGAACGGGCCAGCACAGCAACGTTAATCAGGAGCGCACGGACACGACGCCGGAGTTCCGATCCCACCGCACGTGTGTAACGAGAGAGCAGAAGGTTTACACGGCGTCCGTTTAACATCGTTTAACTCAACTTGGCGTCGTTTTTAACGACCGATGCACTTTAAGAAGAAGAAAGTTTTAGCATTCGCATTCGGCACTCATCCCCGTCTTTTTAAGGATCAGTTATCCAGCGGGATATCGTGTTTAACGTATTCTTTATATTGTTGTGGTTTTATATTTGGTCGGTAAACAAATATCACGCAAATAAAATATACGTAACGCTAACGGAGACAGATCCAGTCCCGATTTCTTAATCAGTGGTCTGCGTCGCTTATATAACTCCACCCACACACCCCTGATTAGCACTCAGGGTGTCCGGGCAAGAAGGGGGGAGAGAGAGAGAGAGAGCAAGAGAGAGCGAGAAAGAGAGAGAGTGAGAGAGAAAGAGCGAAAGTGAGAGCGAGAAAGAGAGCGAGAGAGAGAGAAAGAGAGCGAGAGAGAGGGAGTGAGAGAGAAAGAGTGAGAGAGAGCGAGAAAGAGAAAGAGCGAAAGTGAGAGCGAGAAAGAGAGCGAGAGAGAACGAGAGAGAGAAAGAGCGAGAGCGAGAGAAAGAGAGCGAGAGAGAGGGAGTGAGAGAAAGAGTGAGAGCGAGAGAGAAAGAGAAAGAGAGAGCGAGAGAGGAGGTGTGTTGAGTGTGAACCAGTTCTGACACTGGTTTATTTTCACCCGAACAAACTTCAAGAGCATTTATACGAATCGGACGGAAACTCTGATGAGATGCTGCAGTGCAGAATGATGTCATCAAAAATCGCCGTTCCGTCTCCGTGGGAGAGAGAGTCCGAGTTCTGGACGTGTGGATCTTCTAAACGCGAGTTCTTTGTCGCCGTTTTGGAGCGCACTGGTTTATAGAGGCTCTTACGGCCCATATATTTACACTAAAAGCCACCGAACTTCCGTTCTGATTTGACGGGGCCTGAGAGGAAGTCCCTGTCCCTTTAAACGAGCTGCCGACCAATCAGAGTCGAGTATTCGACACTGCGGTGTAAACAGGTTTGTCCTGGTTTTTCTGAGCTTTTGTTACTCGGCCGGTTTCTAGACTTCCTTTGCGCCTTGAACTTTCATTTTCTTGGAGTATTTTCTAAGCGACGAAAGGGAAATTTGCGCCTTAAAAACGTATATATAAATAAATAAATAAACAAACAATCCGTGTAAGGCGCATCAATATGCGCTTCCGGGTCAAGGCTAACCGTAGCCCCGCCCCGTTGGTAGAACACTGTTGCGTAACCCCGACCCTGGAGGTCTAGTGGAGGAGGAGAACATGGCGCTCGGGTGTGAGTGATAAAAAGGGGAGAAGCCCCGTGGAGGTGTGCAGTACCTTTGAGGGAGGTCTCCACCAGGCGCAGGTACTGTCTGGAGCGCTTGTTGCCGTGACTCATCTTCTGCGCCATGCCGTTCCTCTGGAGCACGCACTCCTCCAGCTGCACCACGTTCTCGTGCCGCTTCTCCAGGCTGGTCAGGGCCCAGAACTCGGCCAGCGCCAGCTCCACGTTCTCGGGCGCGTCGCAGCGCAGCTTCTTGACGGCCACCACGGTGCCGGAGCTCCGCGCCACCGCCTCGTACACCACGCCGTAGCTGCCGCGGCCGACCTCCCGCACGAGGCTGTACCGCGGCGCCGACACCTTCTGCTCCAGCGGGTTGTCGCCTTCTCCTCCTTCTCCACCTTCTCCCCCTTCTCCTTCCTCCATGGCGCCGGCGGCGGTGTCGTTCTGAGCTCGGACATTCCCGGTGCTGAGTGAGCGCAGGACCGGGACGTGTTCCCCCGAGCGCTTAGAGGCCCTGGTCATGCGCTTTCTCTGTCTCTCCGCAGCGTCCATCACACCTCCTCCTCCTTCAGCTCAGCACACCTACATAACCAGCGCGCTCGGCCGCTGCTCCGCTCCCACTCTGGTCTGTTTGGTTAGATAGAACGCGGCAGCCATGTTGTGACCCCGCGGTCCCCGTCTCTCACTCACTCACTCCCTCCCTCACTCACTCACAGCGCCGTTTGAATGGAGTCCGGATCGTACCATTATTCCTCAGCAGGGGAGGGGGAGGGTGTAGGACGAGTTCAGCTCACCGCGTTTCCCTCTAGTTGTCAAGTTGAGGAACTGCAGCCGGGTTGCCAGGTCTGCTACAAACACTGTCCGGTTGCCAAATCTTTTCAGAATGAGAGTTGGTGATGAGTGTAGGAAAAGTCGCCGGGTGACTTCTTCTTAATAATATTATTATTATTATCATTATCATTTGCATATCAATCGAACCGTCCGGCTCATTTGCATATCAAAATGTAGTACGGGACGAAGCAATATTTTCTGAACACAATAGAATAGTGTTTAATCAGAGCTGAAAATCATACACGGTAACGTATGTCTTATAGAATGAAATGTTTACTCACAGCACCACAAAACGATTATTTACATTTTTTATGAAATTATTTCATTTGAATGCAAATGAAATGAAGCATGATGGAACTGATGGAATAACTTGCTTTTATTGCTGATCGGTGATTGGTTGAACGATGGTGATCAGTGATTGGTTGATGTGAACAATGCTGGTCAGTGATTGGTTGATGAACAAACGTCGGGATGGGGAAATGAAGCCTGATAAATCACCGAGGCTTTCCCCTGACTGTTCCAGGAAAACATAAAGTTTCGAGAGTGTCGAAAAACAGCGCTATCTGGTGGTTAGTAGAATTAAAAGCACTAACTGTTCCAATAATACATAAAGTTTCAAGAGTGTCGAAAAACAGCGCTATCTGGTGGTTAGTAGAATTAAAAGTAGCCAAAAGCCTGTGGAAGAAGCTCAGTCGGATGCAGCAGCCACTACACACTCCATAGATAGTTCCAGGAAAACATAGTTTCGAGAGTGTCGAAAACAGCGCCATCTGGTGGTTGGTAGAATTAAAAGTAGCCAAAAGCCTGCGGCTTTAAAATCAGCCAAAAGACTTGAATTTTGGTTTAATTAAGTATACAAACGTGTGCATATTTAATTAGACGAATCCTCATTTGCATAAATAAATGCTCAACTACAAAAGAAATGATTAGTAAGAATATCAAAGACTCAGCAATAAACTGTCAGTAGTAAACACACACACGTTTCCTAAACAGGTCTTTAACTGCAGTCTTAAAGTTGTTTCCTGCTAATAAATAATATAAAAATAGTGTAATAAATAAAGAGTATCTTTGGGTTTTTTTTTACTCACACACATCTTACAGTCATGGACGAAAGTATTGGCACCCCTGGAACTTTTCCAGAAAATGCACCATTTCTCCCAGAAAAGTGTTGCAATGACAAATGTTTTGGTATACACATGTTTATTACCTTTAAGTGCATTGGAACAGCACAAAAAAGCAGAAGAAAAAAGGCACATTTGACATCATTTTACACAAAACTCCCAAAATTAGGTCGGACAAAATTGTTGGCACCCTCATCTTAATATTTGGTTGCACACCCTTTGGAGAAAATAACTGAAACCAATCGCTTCCTATAACCATCAACAAGCTTCCTACACCTCTCGACTGGAATTTTGGACCACTCTTCTTTTGAAAACTGCTCCAGGTCTCTCAGTTTTAAAGGAAGCCTTCTCGCAACAGCAATTTTGAGATCTCTCCATAGGAGTTCTATGGGCTTTAGATCCGGACTCATTGATGGCCACTTCAGAATTCTCCAGCGCTTTGTCTCCAACCATTTCTGGGTGCTTTTTGAGGTATGGTTCGGGTCATTGTCCTGCTGAAACACCCATGACCTCTGACGCAGACCCAGCTTTCTGACACTAGGCCCTTCATTATGGGCCAAAATCTTTTGATAGTCTCCAGATTTCCTGATTCCTTGCACACAGTCAATGCACCCAGTGCCAGAGGCAGCAAAACAACCCCAAAGTATCCTTGAACCTCCACCATGTTTGGCTGTAGGTACTGTGTTCTTTTCTTTGTAGGCCTCTTTTTGTTTTCTGTAAACAGTAGAATGCCAAAAAGCTCTACCTCAGTCTCATCTGTCCACAAAACGTTCTCCCAGAAGGATTGAGGCTTACTCAGGTACATTTTTACAAACTGCAGTCTGGCTTTTTTATGCCTCTGTGTCAGAAGTCGGGTTCTCCTCGGTCTCCTGCCACAGCGCTTCTTCTCATTCAGATGACGATGTATGGTTTGAGCTGACACTGATGGACCCTGAGTCTGCAGGACAGCCAGAATTTGCGTGGAAGTTGACTGAGGTTGTTTATCCACCATTCGAACTATCCTGCGTTGCATTCTTTCATCAATTTTCTTCCGCGACCCCCGCCCAGGGAGATTTGCCACAGTTCCATGGGTTATAAACTTCTTGATTATATTGCGCACAGTGGACAAAGGAACTTTAAGATCTCTGGAGATTGACTTGTAACCTTGAGATTGTTGATATTTTTCCACAGTTTTGCTTCTTAAGTCCTCAGACAATTCTCAGCTCTTCTTTCTCTTCTCCATGCTCGGTGTGGCACACACAGGCACACAACACAAAGGTTGAGCCAACTTTTATACACTCTAACTGGCTTCAGTTTGGATTTCTATATTGCCAGCACCTGTTACTTGCCACAGGTGAGTTTAAATGAACATCACGTGCTTGAAATGAAATTATTTACCCACAGTTTTAATAGGGTGCCAATGATTTTGTCCAGTCCATTTTGGGAGTTTTGGTAAATAAATGGTAAATGTGCACTTATATAGCGCTTTTATCCAAAGCGTTTTACACTGTGTCTCATTCACCCATTCACACACACACACACACACACACACCAATGGTAGCAGAGTTGCCATGCAAGGCGCTAGCTTGCCATCGGGAGCAACTTGGGGTTCAGTGTCTTGCCCAAGGACACTTCGGCATGTGGAGTCACCCGGGCCGGGAATCGAACCGCCAACCCTACGATTAGTGGACAACACACTCTACCAACTGCGCCACAGCCGCCCCGTTTTGTGTAAAATGATGTCAAATTTGCTTTTTTTCTTCTGCTTTTTTGTGCTGTTCCAATGCACTTAAAGGGAATAAACATGTGTACACCAAAACATTTGTCATTGCAACACTTTTCTGGGAGAAATGGTGCATTTTCTGGAAAAGTTCCAGGGGTGCCAATAATTTCATCCATGACTGTACATTCCTTCCGTCAGTTTAAAAGAATTGACTGTGCAGAAAATACATCATATTGTTTATTGAGATACTATCTTATCTAGGTTTTAAACTTGAAAAGTCAGACTATATTTACACTAGCATGTGTAGTTATGGTTTGGATGTACAGTCAGCGTTCCGGAATGAATTGGAATCTATAGCAAACACCCAACCCGACGTTTAAAGGTACGCTCATTTTTGTTCAGGAGAACCGACATGCAGAACTCTACGTTCCGCCACGTCCGACGAAGTCCCGGAATTCAGTGCGGCAAAACGATGGCTGACCCGTAGCTGTTAGTTTGAAGGTCTTTTTTTAACAGCAATAATCTACACGTGCATGTAAGAGGAATGGTTTTGACAGCTGCTTTAGATTGAGGTGTGTAGGAGGTTGTTGAAAAGTCGAATTTATCCCTCAGAAATATTTGAATGAAACTACGCTAGCTTCCGTCCTGAGGTAACAGTAAACTGCTGAGATTAGTTTTTAGTTAACGTGAGGGTGCAGTTGTAAACAACGAGCTCACTACATTAAAACATACTGAAATGACTTTTGCTTAACAATAAATCTATTAATCAGCTGATACATATTACTTAGTGAGCACTGAAGAGACGATGTTGCTATAGATATTTCGGTTGTTAGGGCACTGATATATATACAGTCTCACAAAAATAAGTACACCCCTCACATGTGTGTAAATATTCAATGATATCTTTTCACGTGACGACACTGAAGAAATGACACGTTGCTACAGTGTAAAGTAGTGAGTGTACAGCTTGTGTAACAGTGTACATTTACTGTCCCCTCAAAATAACTCAACACACAGACATTAATGTCTAAACCGCTGGCAACAAAAGTGAGTACACCCCTAAGTGAAAATGTCCACATCGGGCCCAATTAGCCATTTTCCCTCCCCGGTGTCATGTGACTTGTTACTATTACAAGGTCTCAGGTGTGAATGTGGAGCAGGTGTGTTACATTTGGTGTCATCGCTCTCACACTCCCTCATACTGGTCTCTGGAAGTTCAACATGGCACCTCATGGCAAAGAACTCTCTGAGGATCTGAAAAAAAGAATTGTTGCTCTACATAAAGATGGCCTAGGGTATAAGAAGATCACCAAGACCAAGGAATGATGTGTTGAAGTTCTTATGATATAATATTCATTACTACTACTACTACTACTACTACTAATAATAATAATAATAACAGTAATATGGATAGAGACAGCTTCAAAATTATTGGAACCAAAATTTTTGGGTAAATAAAATATCACAATGAAAATATGAAATTAATTGAAGTAAATAAAATCTGTTCATCAAAGAAAAAAAAAGGTCATTTATTAACACTACATGCATCATAATTATCGGCACCCCTGCATGTAGTACTTTTTTCGTCTTCACCAAGGGTGCCAATAATTTCGGCGCTGCACCAACAGGAAACGGCAAAACACCAGACTATGAGTACATTGATGCGGTGCGCTGTCATTTTGGTACATTTTAAAAATAGGCGTGTTGAACAGATTTATTATTGAACCTGACGTCTCGGTGACCTTGTGTTTGTCGGTGAAAAGTGAAAAAATTTAGCATGTGTACTTCTGGAAATGTGAGGAGAGTAGACTTCTACAATAATAAACACTATTTAAAAGAAAAGAAAGGAAAGAAACTGTTGCGTTTAATTAGGAATGCAAAACAAAGACTATTATTCTTACTACAAAGACTATTATTCTTACATCCAGATTATATAAAGTGAATATTTTCTCATTAGGAGCGCTATAATCAGACCTCATTAATTACAGGTTGTTTATAATTACAGGATGTTAAGAGCTGTTCTCACACTTCTGTTAGCATAAAGACACTAAAGCGCTGAATCTAAGTGAAGATGAGACGAATAAAAAAGAGAGATGAATAAAATATTAGCATCTGAAAGTGAATGAAGGGATTTCTCCTCTCCTCCTCTAGAGGGCAGGATCGGGATTTAATTACATCACATCACACACCTGACTGGAGACTTCCCTTTGTTATCTTCTGTTTCTTGTGACGTCATATTTCTCGCTGTTTCTCTACGTTTATATTGATATTTATTTATTCGTTTGGTCGATGTGTTGATTACAGGGACGGGCAGATGACGCTCATTAAGGGCTTTGAACGAGGACAGAAGAGTGGAAGTTGGCGGCACTGCGATTCGAACTCCCAACCTTCTGATCAGTAGTCCAGACCCCTAACCGTAACTCATGTTCATTTTAAACATAAGTTGATAATAATTTGATTTGCAACATTACCATTTAGTAAATCTTGATTTTGTTTATTTATTTGCTATTTGACGCTTCTAGTTACATTTTCTGAGAACCGATACCCAAGAGCCCTCGACTCTGCCCTACTTTAACTCTTATAACGTTTCAACGGAGGAGGTGTGGTTTGATTTGGTTGTGGAAAAGTCAGGAGTGAGGATTTGCTGATGTTTCCACTGTCGTTGCTATTCCCCCCTCAGGCAGCAGAGGGCGCTAAACGTTACTTACCGCTGCTTTAAAAAAAAGAATGCTATATGTTCGACTAAAGCTGTAATCCGGCACTCAGTCAATAACGGTCTAAAAATGTTCCAGTACTTCGGCTCAGAAAAAACATGGCTGTCCTGAACAAGGTCATTAGCTATGCGAAAAAAATCGGTTTATCATTTATTTATGCAAATGAGGATTCGTCTAATTAAATATGCACACCAAAATAAGGCTTATCGAGTACTAAATGATGCGAAGGGAAATCTCAGTGTGCTACAATGGTGGTTACCAACTGGGAATTCCGTGTGGACGACCGTACCGTTGCACTTCTCCGTAACTCAGAATTTCTGATCTCTGGCTACATAAAAAAACAAAGACAGAAAGACAGTAAGGTTCTCCTTAACCCCAAGTTCAGCTTATGACCTCAAATTAGAATGGCGCTCGCAGCATAATTCAACAGTAAATAAATTACTACTTTAAATAATTAGTTTATGGTCTTATTTACTTTAGGCCAGTCAACCCCTGGTGGAAAACAATACAATCAAAACTCTCTCATAACATTTTTAATGGTTATAATGGGAATTGTATTGGTTTTAACAGAAACTGTAATGGTCCTTGTGGGTCTCTACTGGTCATTTGGTGCCTTCTATTGGTGGCATGTTATGTCTAGTGGATTCCATTAGGGACCAATAATTCTAATGGTTGGCTGATGTATTTGTAATGGAAACCATTAGAATTCCTGTGATGTTTTCTACTGTTTTATTCAGCAGGGAAACACAGACAATATTAGTGGGTTAAATCTATAACACTGAACATCAAAATACATCATAAACACATGATCAATAATGTTATCTGGCTATCTTAAGGCTAGCAAGCACATGCCGTAATGGTGGCGTCCATCCATCCATTTTCTATACCGCTTATCCTACAGGGTCACGGGGAACCTGGAGTCTATCCCAGGGAGCATGGGGCACTAGGTGGGGTACACCCTGGACAGGGTACCAGTCCATCACAGGGCACAATCACACACACACTCACACACACATTCATACAATTTAGACACGCCGATCAGACTACCATGCATGTGTTTGGACTGGGGGAGGAAACCGGAGTACCCGGAGGAAACCCCTGCAGCACAGGGAGAACATGCAAACTCCGCACACACACACAGGACCACAGTGGGACTCGAACCTCCGACCCTGGAGGTGTGAAGCGAACCGCAAAGTGGTGGCGTCCATGTTTTTTTTCTTCGTTGTAGCTCGAAAACAACGTAATTCAGAGCTCGACGTTACATAAGATTTTACTCTATATATATATATTTTTTTAATTGATTGAAACATCCAACACAAGCAGGCTACATTTCGTCTTATGCAGAGTGTGTTCATTACACAGACACACTAATGATCTGAACGTGTGTGTGTGTGTGTGTGTGTGTGTGTGTTTAAATCCTCAGAAAGACAGAAAGCACAAAGACGGACTGATGTACAGCGGATTGTCACGTACAGCTCTTTCGTGAAGAGGTCTCAAGGATCCAGCGCTCTTAGGCTTGGACTGGCTGCCATGGCAACTTAAACCATTGTCACATCTGAATTTCTGAGAATACAACGCAAAAAAAAAGAGCGAGAGAGAATACAATGCAGACGCATGTGCAGTGCAAACGCATCCTTCATGAACCCACGTCCGCACCTCCGAACGAATCCCCCAGCATTCCTACGCTCAAACACTGGGTCAGAGGGTGTTGATTCATTCTCTACAACACCAGCTCTGACAGCAGCGTCGGTTTACAGCTGCCATAACGTAAGCGAGAACAGGAACCAACTTGTTTCAGTAACTTTAAACGTCACTATACATGGACAAAAAGTGTTATTCGGCGTGTCGTTCTTTAATACGTTACAATAACGCTGTTGTATAAGGGGAATAAAACACTCCAGGACGTGCTGCTATCGGAAAATGATCAACGTCAGGGTAGTAACAGTAACTCCGCCTTCAGGCTTTTCGTTACCACGGTGTCACAGAGGAAACATCTCATGAACGCGTACGTTTATTAAATATATCAATAAATCGATAAAATACTCATAAATAAAATAATATGTAATTAATAAAAATTTTAAATATCTGATGAATAAATAAATTATATGCAAATATTTTATATATATATATATATATATCCTTTGTTTTCAGGGCGTATGTGCAGAGGAAAAGATTCTTCTGCATGAGGAGACGAGACGTGAGGATGTTGCCCTTGTTTCTGTTGTTCCTATGAAACATCACTCTTCAGATTGCTAATCAGGAGTTATTAAGGTGTTACACACACACACACACACACACACACACACACACACACACACACACACACACACAGTGTGTTGGCTTGAGAGAAGTGTTTCATCACAATTACGGTCCTCCTTCTGAAGAGCGACTGATTGTCTGAGAGCCTGGGAGCCAATCAGAGAATCGAGGACCTCGATGTGCGTTTGTGTGTTTTTCTGGACCGCGAAGCTCTTGGAGGAGTTGTTCATGTTTTAGTTTCCTTTTGATCAGTTTGCATGTTAATTACTCCCGTAAAAACCTGACATCATAACATTATAGTACACTCTTCTACAACGACATTCACAACCCTTAAGTGTTCTTTTGGTTTTCCCTCTGGGGGAACAGAAAGGCTATAAACTAGAAACATTGATGCAGGTATCCATCCCATCGGCCAATCATGTGGCAGTAGAGCTTCAGTTAATGTTCACATCAAACATCAGAAAGAATGGTTCCGGATTGCGTATTTCAGATCGTTTGGGATCAGCACACAGCACAGTCTCTAGAGTTTATACAGAGCGGCGCGAAAAAACGAAAAAAAAACCCCCATTTGACCGGCAGGCAGGAAAACGCCTTCTTGTTCGTGAGAGAGGATCAGAAGAGAACACGCCCAGAAGGCTACGGTGACTCAAATCACCACTCTGTACAACCGTGCTGAGCAGAAAAGCATCTCAGAACAATACTGATGCAGATGGGCAGCAGCGACAGCCGAGGGGAGGCGCCGGCCGGCGGGACAGATGAACCAGGAGATGTTATTTAAAACCATTTCTGTTCAGAGTAGACTTTATTTAATTATTATTTTTTGAAATCTCGTAAAAAATGATAAAAAAAAGGTACTCAGCAGGATGCAGCGTCTTAAATCTCCTTAAGCTGACACGTGTAACACCCTGTGTATGCTTCATCATCATCACCCGTTAGAGAGTCTGATCAAACCAAACTAGAGCTGGCTGAAGATTGTTTCTATTTGAAGCCACGCTTCGATGCCAAACCTGCAGTAAACAGAACATTAACCCTCTCCCCCCCCCCTCTCCACTCTTTCACCCATATCCCTTTTTATTAAAAAAAAAAAAAAAAAAAAAAAAAATATATTGTGGTTTTTTTAGGTTTGTGTGTTTTTGTTTGGGGTAAAAAAAAAAAAAAAAAAAAAAAAAAAAAAAAAAAAAAAAAAAAAAAAAAAAAAAAAAAAAAAAAAAAAAATAAAAAAAAAAAAAAAATAAAAAAAAAAAAAAAAAAAAAAAAAAAACAAAAAACAAAAAAAAAAAAAAAAAAAAACAAAAAAAAAAAAAAAAAAAAAAAAAAAAAAAAAAAAAAAAAAAAAAAAAAAAAAAAAAGAAAAAAAAAAAAAAAAAAAAAAAAACAAAAACAAAAACACCACCCCACACCCCCCCCCCCCCCCCCCTCCCCGCGGAAAAGTAAAAAAAAAGTGGGGTTGCCCGAAACCCCCCCGCAACAAACCTTTGTCTCCACCCCTTTTTTTAACAAACTATAATAAATTCCCTATAACACACATAAAAAAAAAAAAAAAAAAAAAAAAAAAAAAAAAAAAAAAAAAAAAAAAAAAAAAAAAATAAAAATAAAAAAAATTAAAAAAAAAAAAAAATTTAAAAAGTAATAAATAAAAAAAAAAAATTTTTTTAATAAAAAAAAAAAAAAAAAAAAAAAAAAATAAAAAAAAAAAAAAAAAAAATAATATTATTTATATAAAAAATAAAAAAATTTTAAAAATTTGTTTTATTTAAAAAAAATATAAAATATTTTTTTTAATTTTTATAATTATATAAAAAAAAAATAAAAAAAAGAATTATTTATTTTTTTTTTTTTTTTGTTTAAATTAAAATTTAGTTTTTTATTTTTTTTTTTTTTTTTTTTTTTTTTTTTTTTTTTATTTAATTTATAATATAAAAAATATTTTTTTTTTTTAAAAAAAAAAATTTAAAAATATAAAAAAAAAAAAAAAAAAAAAAAAAAAAAAAAAAAAAAAAAAAAAAAAAAATTTTAAAAAAATAATAATAAAATTTTAATTTTTTTTTTTTTATTAAAAAAATAAAAAAATATAAATATAAAAAAAAATTATTTTTTATTTATTTAAAAATTTAAATTTTATAAAAAAAAAAAAAAAAAAAAAAAAAAAAAAAAAAAATTAATAAAAAAAAAAAAAAAAAAAAAAAAAAAAAATATAAAAAAAAAAAAAAAATAATAATTAAATTTAATAATTATTTTTTTTTTTGAAGAAAAAAAAAAAAAAAAAGGAGGCGGAAACTAAAAACCGCGCTTCCCCCCCCCCCCCCTTCCAGTGGGGGGGGAAAAATTTTTTTGTTCCCCCAAGGTTTTGCTTCATTTTTTTTTTCCCGCCTTTTTTCTTACAAATTGTTCATTTAAATGCAAGAGAAGAGTCGTATTCATGCAAGATTATTGAATCCTCCTTTATGATTTTATATATGTCCTGAATGTATTAACTTCCTCTTTCTTAATTCTAGGCAGAAGTACTTGTACGAGGATCACATACAGCTAGAAGTAATCATTCTGATCACATGGTCACTCTGGATGGTCTTTCTGCTTCATCATGTACAGCAGTTAAAGACCTCGGAGTGATTATCGACTCCAGTCTATCATGTGATGCTCATGTAGATAATATTACTAGAATAGCGTTCTTTCATCTCAGAAATATTTCTAAGATAAGAAACATATTGTCACTACATGATGCAGAAATACTGGTTCATGCATTCGTCACCTCTAGATTAGATTACTGTAATGCCTTACTGTCTGGATGTTCCAGTAGGAATATAAATAAACTCCAGTTAGTCCAGAATGCAGCTGCTAGAGTCCTAACTAGAACTAGAAGATACGACCATATCACCCCGATCTTATCCACACTGCATTGGCTCCCAGTAAAATCTCACATTAACTATAAAATACTTTTATTAACCTATAAAGCACTAAACGGTCTCGCGCCACAGTACCTGAGAGAAATTTTGGTCTTTTATGATCCCCCCATGCCTACTTCCATTTAAAGTTGCAGGCTATTTGACGGTACCTTGAATAGTGAAGTCTACAGCAGGGGGAAGAGCGTTCTCTTATAGAGCCCCACAGTTATGGAACAGTCTTCCTATTAGTGTTCGGGACTCAGACACAGTCTCAGTGTTTAAGTCTAGGCTTTCCATGAATAGAATTTCTTTTACGCAAAGTACAGAGTCTTATCCATCACAGGATAGTAAGCATACCTAATAATCTCTCCCTCTCTCCTTCTGTCGAGCTACACATGATACTCCTGAGATGCCAGTGATCCTGACCCTTTCTGCTGTCCGGACCTGACTGATCCATCCCAATGCCCTTCTTCTAGTTGGGGTTCTTATCAACTGGAGGC
>CM022767.1:1415000-1432500 GCA_012411365.1 Ameiurus melas
GGCGGTAAAAGTAACTCCGCTTCATCACACACACCACCCAGTCGGTAATCCCTGGACCTCGTGCGAGTGTGTGTGTGTGTGTGTGCATTTGACGCAGAAGAGGAAGCTACATACTGTACCGAGATGTGCGTGTCTGACCTGTCCTGCCGTCCCAGGCTGTCCCGCTTCCTGTTCATGCTGAGGAACTGGGCGTCCCGCAGGCTGCAGCCCGAGGTCGAGCGGCCCGACTCCTTCATGGAGCGATTCCGGGGTCCCGAGCTCAAAGACCTCTCCGGCCGCGGCAGCAACGCCCGCTCCTCGCTAGGCCACCCCGAGCTGCCTCACAAGAGGAAGTAAGTCACGGTGTCGCCTCCGCAGACCAAATAACAAATAACGACCAGATCGATACGGTCCGTGTGTGAAGTCACATGACCCGAGTGGAGGGGAAAAACGCGGACTTGATTCGTCGCGACGACGCATAAACTCGAGCGTCGTGATCCAGAGGGGCAGTATGTAGAGTTCCGATTAGCCTTCATAACAGCGATGATTAGATTAGATTAGATTAGATTAGATGATTAGTTAGATTCATAATCAGTAGCTTTATTAGAAATAACACTGAATGATTGATTCTTTCCTCTGAAGTCGCTGGCCACTCGCACTTTACAATACGAACAGCTCCAACAACACAGACGAGTAAGTATTTACCGATCATTAACGCCGTTTGGTTCCGAGGCGTTTTAGCGGTTTTTAGCGGTAGGCCTAGCTAGAAATGGATTAGTAACCGGGACGTCGCTACTATTTCACAGCAGAAATGTGTAACTATTAAAACGTACTTTAATTCTACTCCCGGGGCGGTGTTCTCGAGCATCAAGTTCTGCCGCTAACGGGCTGATTTATGTTAAAGTGCTCACGTTAGATTGAAGATCTCCGTCCAAAAGTCATTCACCAGGAAGTTTAGGACAATTGGGTACATTGGTCCTACACTTAAGACTCCTCGTGTTTCAGTCTATAATATTATTATTATTATTTTTTTTTTGGTAAAAACTGCTAGGTTAGTCTTCAATTAAATCGAAGACTCTTAATTATTTTCGACTAAAAATCAGAACACACAAATGTCTGTAAAAATGGGAGTCCTGATATTACGATTTCGGAATTTACAGTAAAAAAAAAAAAAAAAAAAATTATTAGTTGTATTAAAAAGTCCTCGTTTTAGATGTTCCAATCTGAAGACTTTCATTATTTTACACTTTCAATTTCATTGTAAGACTCACTAATCTCAACGTAATTCGCCAGGCATTCTAATAACGCGGTTTACGTTGGTCCGAATTCTAGTTTTTCAGTCTAAAAATGATTCAGCAAGAATTTTAGTTAAAAAAAAAAAAAAAAAAAATAAAAAAAAAAAGGGAGTAGATTAGTCTGGATTTTAAGACTTGTAATTATTTTAGACTAAGAGAAAAAGATGAAAAACATTTGAATAAAAATGAGTCTACAGTATATTCTTGTTTAGTAAAAATTGGTAGTCTAAATGGGTAGTTCTTAAAAAAAACCAAGTGTAGTAAAAAAACAAAAACAAAAAAAAAACAAATAGTAGTGTTAGTTTTATGTTTAAGACTCTTCCTTTTTTCAGTTTAGGCATGTTTAGTAAAACAAACTAATTTTTCCGCTCGAAAGCAATTCAAAAAGCATTTTAAGAACGATTGGGCACATTGGTCCTAATTTTAAAAGACTAATTATCTTAGTCTAAAAATAAAACGCATTTTAAAAGCTCTTATACTCATTTTTTAGTCGTTCACGAAGCATTGCAGGACAGAAAGAGCTAAAACGGCTAGATCCAAATCTGTACTTACATTACTGCTTAAACAACATCGTTCTTCTGTCCATACCGCTCCAGTGTACAGGGTCATGGACATGTTGAACGTGTGCGCTAGTCCCGCCCCCTATAGGTGAATAAATTAGTGCACCCTGGTAGAATACTTGCTTTAGGTCTTTAGTGGTCCCTAGCGGAGAACGCCTTAATCTTAAACTGAACGTCCAACAATGTCCCCTTCAGCAAAAAAGAGGAAACAAAGAAAGACGAGAAAAAAGATGGGGAGAAGAAGGAAGAGAAAAAAGATGAAAAGAAGGACGATAAAAAGGATAAGAAAGATGATAAAAAGACAGAAGAGCCTCAGTAAGTATGCAGCAGGTACCAGGTAAAAATCGTTGGACACATCTGCTCACCTGAAAGGGGGAAAAAAGAATCACTTTTAAATCGTTCAAATATAACCCCTCCCCTCCAATATCATACTGTATACACCCATTATTTTTAATTCTCAGTAGAATTTCTACAAAGTAGAAATAAAGTTTCTTCCGTTATGTTTTTATTAGCCCCCCCACTTTTCCCCCGCAATAAAACATTTTTAATGGCAGAAATACAAGAATGTGAATCAAATTGTAAGTGTACACTTTGGGGGTGCCAATACTTTGTGCAGCGCCACAGATTCAGTACAGTCGGTAATTGTACTCATTATCCCCATAGCGACCGGTATGGTAGGTGGAGCTGATAAACTAGAGGAAGGGCTTCAGGTGAAGGAGCACTTAGTTGGAATATTTGTTTTCCCCGTGGCGTCCATTTTGTGTAAAGTTCCATTTAAGGAAAAAAAATCACTCGTGAACCTCAACTGCTGGGCAACAAATCATAATTCAGTGAGTTACTGTGACTTCATATATAGATTTTGTCGCTTCCTATCGAAAGAAAGCGATTAGAGCAAAAGTAATGGCACCTCATAAGAGGAGGAGCAGTCAGTGTGTCCGTTGTAGCTGATGTGCTGCAATTATCGGAAGATTGAACACATTTTTCACCATTTAGTCGCCACTTTGACGTGTTCAGCTCTTTGAGAGCTTTTTGTGGGTGTGGCTGAATACAAATCGTGCCGTGAACGTGTTTGGTAATTTACGATTGATTGTGAATCCTGAATCCTTTGCTTTCGGCTCTAAGGACCGTAGAGTAAAGGAATAAACGGATAAAATGGTATTAGCTGCTGCACTCCTTGTAAGATCTTCATATGCTTTAGGAAGAACTCGTGGATCATGGATCCAGCCACGGACGCATACTATCGATGGCTGGTGATAATAGCCGTGCCGGTGTTTTACAACCTGATGATGCTCGTAACGAGGTCTGAACTTGATCACGGCTCGTTTTGTAATGAATTAAACGGTGGCGGTAGGAGTTCTCACGGTGTTCCTATTTCTATAGATCGTGTTTTAACGAGCTTCAGGACTCGTACACGGCCGTGTGGGTGATACTGGACCTCTCATCAGATGTGATCTACTACCTGGACACATTTGTGAGATCGAGAACAGGTAAAGAGAACAGAAAATCGGAGCCGTTAGATGGATCAAAAGTCACATTTTCCAGAACGAAACTGAGTCATTATCCGTGATTTGCAGGTTTCCTAGAACAAGGACTTCTGGTGAAAGACGTCAAGAAGCTGATGGAGAACTACAGAAGAAAGACACAGTTTAAATACGATGTTTTCTCTATGCTCCCGACGGACATATTCATGATCAAGGTGGGGTACAACAACCCCGAACTACGCTTCAACCGCCTGTTCAAAATGGCACGTCTCTTTGAGTTCTTCGATCGGACCGAGACCAGAACTAACTATCCCAACATCTTCCGTATCAGCAATCTCGTACTTTACATCCTGATCATCATCCACTGGAATGCCTGCATTTTTTTCGCCATTTCCAAAACCATCGGCTTCGGGACGGACACGTGGGTGTATCCGAACATCAGCCATCCGGAATTCGGGCGCCTGTCGAGGAAATACATCTACTGCCTGTACTGGTCCACGCTCACGCTCACCACCATCGGAGAAACTCCACCTCCAGTCAGAGACATCGAATACGTGTTCGTGGTCACCGACTTCCTCATCGGAGTACTGATCTTCGCTACTATCGTCGGCAACGTGGGCGCGATGATCTCCAACATGAACGCGTCGCGCGCCGAGTTCCAGGCAAAGATCGACTCCATCAAACAGTACATGCAGTTCCGAAAGGTCACCAAAGATCTAGAAGCGAGAGTCATCAAGTGGTTCGATTACCTCTGGACGGAGAAGAAAACCTGTGACGAGAAGGAGGTGCTGAAGAACCTTCCAGACAAGCTTAAAGCGGAGATCGCCATTAATGTCCACCTGGACACACTGAAGAAGGTGCGGATCTTCCAGGATTGCGAAGCCGGACTGCTTATCGAACTGGTCCTAAAACTTCAGCCTCAAGTCTTCAGCCCTGGAGATTACATCTGCAAGAAAGGCGACATCGGACGAGAGATGTACATCATCAAAGAAGGGAAGCTCGCCGTGGTGGCGGACGACGGCATCACGCAGTTCGTTGTGCTCAGCGACGGCGCGTACTTCGGAGAAATCAGCATCCTCGGGATCAAAGGCAGCAGAGCCGGGAACAGGAGAACCGCCAACATCCGCAGCGTGGGCTACTCCGACCTCTTCGCGCTCTCCAAAGACGACCTAATGGAGGCGCTGACCGAGTACCCCGAAGCCAAAATGGCACTGGAGGAGAAGGGGAAGGCTATCCTGAGGAAGGATAACCTCCTGGACGAGGCGGCGGCCAACGCCGGGGCCGACCCCAAAGATCTGGAGGAGAAGGTCTTGCGGTTAGAGAGCAACCTCGACGTAATGACCACCAAGTTCGCCAGACTGCTGGCGGAATACACGTCCTACCAGTGCAGGATCAAGCAGAGGATCACCAACATGGAGAACAAAGTCAAGAAGCTGAGGGAGGAAGATCTCTCTGAGGTGGTCGCCGACAAAAAGGAGGAGGAGAAGAAAACCAAATAGGCGACACGTCCGGGAATATAGGCAGAAGTTTTGTTTATACATTTTGGTTATATGTAACTTTGTATATGACACCTGCGTGAAGTTGGCCCCCCACCAACGCGAAACATCGGCAGAATAGTCTCCATCGCTTGTGCTTCGTTTGTTCTGCTTCGGTTCTGGAGATATTAAAAGAATATTCAAAAAGGTTATTCTGGGGTCACTCGGCCCGACCGCACGCCCCGAATCAACACCAAACGGTCACAATCGTTCGTGCGGATAAAAGTTTCGCTTGTGCTGCTTCCGTTTTTCAAATATTAGACATTTGATGCTCCAAGGAGAGAGATTTACTGTAAGGGCAGTCACTGCTTTCAGAGGAGGCTTAACCCAGGATGCTCCTGGACACTGTGGCCTACTGCAGGTCTCCATGTGTCTGGGAGATGTACGACGACCCGAGAAGTGGAGTGACGAGAATGTCAGAGAAAAAACTAAATAAGCCCGCATGCTGTGTTGTACACAAGAGACTGATTGCGTTGTTTAAATTGAGTATTTTTGTTCCGGGTGTTTTTAAGTTTTTTTTAAAAGGTCCATTATTTGCGTCAGAAGATGTTTGATAGTTCACAGTAATTCAGTTTCACAAGTAAAATCGTTTTGGCTTAAATCTTAATTCATCGAGTCATTTAAGTCATAAAAGTTTCCACACACACACACACACACTCTAATATCTCCGAAACCGAAGCAACACAAACGAAAACTTTTACAGCACAAACGATTGCGACTATTCTGCCGATGTCTTCGTGTCGGTGGGGGAGGGGGGGGGCAACTTCACGCAGGTGTACAAGACCCAGACTGTAGATCTTTATAAAGGTAAACTGTTTCCCAAACTGTACAGCACTGTGGATCATATTCGCCCTTTAATTCGTCCAAAGTGTGAACTTTATACAACTTTTACCTGCGATCTTGTCGTAGTTACCTGTGAAGGTGAACTCCAGTGTTTTCCAGCCTCCGTTGCATCTCTTTACGCGTCCTCACCCGACCGTTCCGAAGCGCTGACACTGGAGACTCCTTCCACAAATGAATCCAGAATCCAGGCGCACCATGGTGTAAATATGATTCGTAACACGTAGCCGATAAGGTGGAAAAGTAACCGAATGTAACGGAACGCCATCGTGAACAAATAAATCGAGATTTAAACGATTCTTTTTTTTCCATTTTCTGTCTTCAGACTTTTGAGTGGCAGCAGTTCAGGAGAATGAGGGATGAGAGAGTGATGAGGGAGGAGGAAAGAAAAGGAGAAAACAGGTGAGAGAGAGAGAGAACAAGGAAAAAAAAGAGGAAGGATATTTAATGGCATGAGGTTTTTTCTTGATTTTTTTGTTTTAGTCGAAACTCAAAACATGGGGAATCGGCCCTTTCGGAGATAGAACTACTTTTCAAAGGGGAAAAACGTGTAGTTGTGAGGCTCTGATGGCGTATAGATACCACGAAATCTTAACTGGAACTACTTCATTCCAGAATTTGGGAATATTCTCTCTCTTTCTTCTCATTCAATTGTACGGAATTTTAAACATTTATCGACTGAGATCAACATCGACCCCTTATCCAACACCCATCCATCTTCTACCGCTGATCCTTTTCAGGGTCACGGGGAACCTGGAGTCTATCCCAGGGAGCATGGGGCACAAGGCGGGGTACACCCTGGACAGGGGACAGTCCATCACAAGGCACAATCACATACACACTCACACACCCATTCATACACTACGGACTGGGGGATCGGTCATGACGTAGTCTTAAAAAAATTCCAGAAGCCCGACAGACACGATTGTATAACTTTACAGGGATAGTTCACCCAAAAAAAAAGAAAATTCCCACCCACCAGATCTGTGCAATTCTCTCTTCCGCGGCAAATTACGGAAGATATTTTGAAGGATGTTGGTAACCAAACGGTTTTGGTGACTTCTAGTGCTTATGACACTAGTGATATAAGAGAACTCCAGTGATGTAAAGTAATGGCACCAAGTTAAAGACAAAGAATATCATTTAGTCATTCTTAGTCAAAATGTCCAAAACTTAACAGTTTGCCGATCAGGAAGTCAGGAAGAAATCATTTATGAAGGACCATTCCAAACGAGAGGTTTAGATCATGCATTTTTCTAAACAGGACCTCCTTGTAGTTCAGTCGATGAAATCACGGTTCTAATACACACTGATGAAAGAGACATTAAAGTAAAATGATTTTGAAATATCGCTATATGTGTATTAGTTTAGGTGATGCTGAAGGTTATAATCCTGACTAATCCAATTCGGGTCACTTTCGCCATCACGGAGGTACAATATTAATACATCCCTGCCACCTAGTGGATAGGTTTTGAACTGCAGCAATACATACATACACAGCTGCTTTATTCAAACAGCCGTAATAGTTCATGGCACGGATTCTACAAGGTGTTGGAGACACTCCTCGGACACTATTGAATCATATAATTGGTGCGATTCTTACTTTCTAACGGCACCCCAAAGACGCTTAGATCTGATGATTGGGGAGGCCACTGGAGGAACACGTCATGTTTGTGGAAGCAGTTGGAGATGACTCCATGACATGGCGCATCATCACGCTGGACGTTTCCGTACGATGTGTACACTGCGAGTATAAAGGGGTGAACGTGGCCACCAACAATACTCAGATGTGCTCAAACTGATTTCGAACAATTGGTATGATGGTGCCCCAAGAAAACATTCCCCACACCATTACACCCCCACCATGAGCGGCTCACACTAGGCATCGTCCATGGATTCAAGATGCTGATTCTGATCATAAGCACGTCACAGAAATGATAAAATAAATTATCAAGATCCTTTCAGTCATCATCTGTCCAGTTCGGGTGACTACGGAAGCTTATTTCCACCACAAATAATTAACCGCACTTAAAGCGTTCGTAAAATTTAAAATAAATACACCAAAAACTGTATACGGTCCCATAACGAAGACCAACTGTACGCCGATACGTGAAACTCTGGAGGGACGTCGGATGGCGTGGCGCGGGGACGTAATGACGTGTGCGGTTAATCCGTCTGTTCTAGAACACGTAAAACGGGTACATGAAAGGAGTATTCTAAAAGCGACTCGTGTAAACACTTTAATCAGAATATCATCTTAATCAGAAGAAGGTCAGTAATTAGATTGCTGCTGTCCGTGTAAACATAGTCACGCCTGTACGTAGAAAACGAACATCCGTCTGTCGCTCTCCCGAAGCCGTCCCATTGGTCCATACACAAACCTGTCCAAGTACAAGCGAGGTGGTGTGTAATCACGTTCTCACTGAAATAAACGACAAGAACTGCGGACTCGTATGAACAGTTTCTCACACAATTGTTTCAGTTTTTTTTTTTTTATTTATTTAAGAATAACTTGAAACAATCCATTAAATGCTTTCATACTTAATATCAAGTTCTTTAACATGAGCGCCGTCAGCAGTGGAATAAACCACAAACACCTTTTTCATAGCCTTTTTTTGGAGGAAGATGAGGGGGAAAAAAAAAAAAAAAAAAACGCAAAAGAACACTTTTTTTGTACATTATTATTATTATTTCTGGGTCCGGGGCTTCGCTAAAGTGGATCTAACCTGATTGGTATCCTGCTGTAACCTGATGTTTGGCACGTCATGACGAGGAGACAGTTTGTGCCAAAACCTGTTAAATCATTCGTATCGTTAATACACAGACAGACCGAAGCTACTAAAAATCATACGAGAAGGTCGGAATTTCATCGTCTTGTTAGTTTAAAAAGTCTGAAAAAGAGATCCTGACGTTAAAATGAAAAATATTCTGCTTTCTCTTTTGTCACGCGTCCATCACACCGAAGCCAGGCCGCAGTCTCTGCAGCTAAATACAGAACACTGGTCATAAGCAAGCGGCACGACCTCGCCGACGTGCCGTTCCTCAATAAATACCTGCTGAGAAGGTTCTGGAAACCGGAACTCGCTCTGTACCTCTATTTAAAAACAAAACAAAACAAAAAAACACAAAAGAAAGAAAAAAAAAAACCAACCATATCTGGCACACGGGACTGACCTGGGAAGACCTACGAACTGTGACGAGTGGCCGAGACGACACAAAAACGCGGACAGACATTCTGAATATCAATTAAGTGCACTTTCACAGTTCAACCATATAGTTACAACGATAACCACCGATTATCAGTCCTCCTCCTCCTCATCCTCACCTTTGTTCGGTTTCAGATTTCTTTAGGGTTTTACGTATGCAATGATGAGTCCTGAAGGTCTTTAACCTTGAACAAGTGCGCTGGACAAATGAAATCCCTTAAAATAAATAGTGCTATATCTCAGTGCATACAAAAAAACAAAAACAAAGGGAAAATTAACACTTACATGAGAGGAGTAGAGAGAGAGAGAGAGAGAGAGAGAGAGAGAGAGAGAGACAGAGAGAGAGAGAGACAAGAGTCCAGTGTGGTTTTATCTACTTTAGTTAGGCACAGGCACTCGGTCACCACAACTTCCCCGTTTTAGCCCATTTCACATCCTTACACTGAAAACTTGATGTCGTTGGTGTTGTCGATTTCACCTTTTTACGAACAGGTGAAAAAAAGTTCCGTTATTTGTTTTTTTGTTGTTGTTTTTTTCTGTTCTGCCGCCGTTTTCCTCCTCGCACCTCAGAGCATGCCGAAGCCTTTGGCATAAGTGATGGCTTTGAGGAGTCTCTCTCGAAGTTTCTCCTTGGTGGAGTATTCAGGCAGGAGCAGCACGTTAAAGCAGGTGTGAGACGTCGGTAACCTGAGGGGTTTTTACAAAAACACACCAACAGACAAAGAACGTCGGTGAAACACTTTCATCCAAGCATCCTGTTCCCTCGAGGCCTGCCGATGACCGATTCGTCACCCCATGTGTTTTCATTCAGTATCTATTTTAAAAACTAAACACTCAAAGTAAAACGTTGCTGAACTTTACTACAAAATTAAAGAGTACGGGCTGTACCATGAAAATGTACTGCACTTTTTCAAAGGATAAATAAATATTCATTTATATCAACTACTAATAGCTATTAAAGTAAATTAAAGACACATCCAAACTGAACCAAAAAGTAACGGCCCGAATAACAAATATAAAAACAGAAGCCCAAAATGAATATAAATAAATAAATAAATAGATAAATAAATAAATAAAACCACTTCAAATTAGTTTTTAGTTTCTATTTCGCCTCTAGAGGCCGCTCTCGTACTGTACGAAACCAGGAAAAACTAGTTAAAGAAATCGGTGCTGGTTAATTGGCAAAACAGATCAACTGGTCGACGTAAAATGCTTCCACTTTTTTAATAATGTTTTACCGTTAAAAAAAAAAAAAAAGAAGAGGTGAAGCAGTGTCCATCATTCCCATCAGTAATCACCACAATGCTTAGTTTCTTAGAATCTCATTACCCTGCGCACACCACTCACTTTCCTCCGCCTCCTTTTCCTGAAAAGCACCATCTCTCAGCGAACACGTACAAATCGAGTAGAGTGGAGTGACGCTGTGCTAGGTGCTATCTTTACCTGTCCGAGTCTGGCCCGTTTTTGGCGATGATCATCTTCAGTTTGCCCAGGCCTCCCACCGGCGCTCTGTCTGTGCCTGTGGTGAACTGCAGAAATAGCCTTTTCTGCTCTTGCTCGAACGAGTGCACCGTCTCCCAGAAGTCCCTGCGGTCAAACACAACCACCATCAGCGTAGAACCGAGAGACGTCTACCAGCCTTTTATGGTAAAAGGCATCAGTTAGAGGTACAAGAAATATTTTAATCACCACCACAACTGGTGCGTTACATCACAAACTTAACGGTTCTACACTTTAACTCTGTGGCATTCAGTCATACTGAACAGGCCACCATACATCCTGGGGGCGGAGCTTCGTGAACATGGGTGGAAATGTAGGGAGGGCTCAAGAAGTTAAAAACAAAGCATTTAAACACACACACACACACACACACAACTTTAAACTGAAAATAATAAAAAAATTTAAAAATAATGGATAGAAAAGAATACCGACTGCAGACAGAAATCGACTGCGGCGTCGAAATAACATAATAAAATATAATAATAATAATAATAATAATAAAATGGCATCCGTACTCATTATTCAGCAGTGAACAGAATAGCACCTGATCCAACACATCATGGCATTTTGCATTTAAACGATCGTACCTTGTGTGCACAAACAAACTAAACGAACCCCTGGGATACGCCGAGGAGCCCGTGATACCATACCGTCTTCGACGTACTTAATAATGCGACAGTCTTTGCTGTAACCGCCGTCGTATTCCGTCGTCTCTTCAAGAGCTTGAAAGTCAAGATTCTGGAAGTGAACAACAGACACAGGGGTGTTATCCAAACACGGCGCGAGTGAGATCACATGACTGTAACCCTGTACGGCGCTCACGTACTCTGCTGCCGCATATCAGCAGCTCGATTTCCTCCGGCCGGAACAGATACTTCAGCGGAGACTCGTTAGTGACCATGTGGAAGCCTCTTCTGAAGGCCTTGAACTGTTTCTCCACACTTTTGTTCAGCATGTATTCAGCATAAAGTTCAACAAATTCCTGCACACACACACACAGTTAAGAAAAAAAAAAAAAACGTACAGTTGGTCAATTTAAACCCGTATTTTCCCTCCACCCTTTGGAAGAAACGCGAACAACGAACCTTCCTGTTATCGTTAGTGACCGGGATTTTGTCTCCGCCTTCCCTCAGGTCGTACATGAGAGGGTTCCCGAACAGGTCCGTCTGGGAGATCTGGAAGGTTATCATCATGTCGTCCTCCACGTTGCCTTCATACTCCTGCAGTTCCTTCAGACTCTGATGTAGAATCTGACCAAAGCAGAAGCATGTTGAGATTCATCCAGAGGACGCTGATGTGATTTTATTGCATTAAACATTTGAAGTGTTTTCATAATGTACAAATAAAAAACAATATTCCTCCAAAACAAAAACCACGGTGCTCAATTCTTCTCTGAGCTCTCAGTATTTCTATGAGCTCAGCTTGTGATGTCACAAAATAGGCATAAACCAATCATGACTGATAAGTACATTTTATAAAACGATGATGTAGTACCCGAAAACTTGCAACTAGCTAACTTAACCGATGTTAGCAATGAACAGAAGTCTGAAACTCGAAACCAAAAACTCCACTCACGGGAATTAACTAGCTGGCTAGTTAGCTGCGATTTCGAGAGTATGTGGGGGCGTTTTCTAATTTGCATATCGTGCATATTCATAGAGCCTGGTTTTGTTTTGGTTTCTGAGGGTAAAAGTATAGAGATTATTTAGCAAATCGCTTGAAAATTACACGCACAAAAAAAAAAACCCCACAATATATTATTTTACAGTAGCTTTTTTACTTTTAAATTGTTTACCTGTACAATTTATACAGTTATTCAACGTTTTTATTTTTTATCCCACAGCACTGCTGAATTATGGATCCTGACTGTATAGCGTGTACTTTTGAGATTCGGCTAGTAAAAATATCTAGCCACACTGGACCCTCGTTTCGTGTCGTTTAAAAAGGGAAGAACAGAAGAGAAATGGCCGAGTCAGTGTTACCGGATGAGAATCTGCGAGGTCCCGGAAAGTTCCTTTCTTCCCCATGAGCTTCCTGTACACCACCATGGGGAAGTGCACGTCCAGAATGCAGTTGTTGTAGATGGCTAGGCCCAGGACGATCCCGATCAACGTGAACTGGCCTTCGTTCTCCAACGACGAAGGGTTAAACCAGAAGAGCTTTGTGCTTTCGTCGTACGTGAACATGCCTGCAGGGAACACGCACGAGGTACGACCCCATCACTAACACGCATGCGAACCTTATGGATGAACATATGCTTAGAACCGCACGGACAGGCAGAAATGTAAACAGGAAACCATCTAGCTAAGAGTGGGCGTGTAACACACATCGCATCACGATTCTCAAAGGCGTTTCTACAGTTCTCCGTACGCATCTGTGTAGCATTTAAAACAAAAACTGTTTGATGATGGTTATTATTTTTAGATTAAAAATAAATACAAATATATATTTAACGCCGAATATAAGAAAAACTGGTAACTTCTAGATTCTAACATGGAAATGTGTTTTTAATCCTGATTTTAGGACTTATAGAGAACATTTTCAATTGTTTTTTTCCCTGAATTTGACATTTAGTCAAGAGTAGTTCTATTAACAATAAAATGGGTTTTTTTTTTAAAGAGTAAATTTAACTCTAAAAATAGCTTTTATCTGCCAGATTAATACTTTTCCTCATTTAAAGAATTTGAGGGGTTAAATTTTTTTTTTTTAGTTTAAGACTTATTTAAAAGTATTTTAGCGCTCAAAGTAGCTCATAACTAGCAAATTTATAAGTTTAGAAGTAGCAGTCAATGTTTTTCTTTTTGAACTGTTCTTTAACATTATTTTAAGACTTAATCTTTTCAGTCCAAGAGTAACCTCTCAACAATTTTAACACTAAAAGCAGCTCCTAATGGGAGAAACGCTTCTTTTTGTATTTTATACAAATTTTTACAACTTTAAAAACAGAAAATCGTCTTCATTTTAACAACAAATTTAGTACTAAATAATATTGAGTCTTCTTCGTTTTTTTTTTTTTTTAAATTCAGGAGTAATTCACAAAGTAGTATTTAAAAGCAGCTACTAAACCTACAAAGTCCTAAACAGCATTACTGCGTTAAAAAAAAGGACTTTTAAAGCAGTTACTGTAAACTGCTCCCTCTGATTGGCTGAATTTTGGTGCATCCACATCAAGCACCGGTGAAATACCCAATTAGAGGGATTTTTGAGAAAAATGGTCTTAGTTGAGGAGTACCTATATCTGGATTGAAGATCTCCTCTACTACGAGCTGAAAAAACTCTTTGGAGACCCCTCCTTCATCAACGCCCTGTTCTCCTTCAAACTCCACATACAGCTGTTTCTTCAGATCGGCCGGGTTCTCCATGGCGATCATCTCCAGCTGACATCACACACGAGCACAAATATCTCAAATACCAAAATTACCATACTCTATGTATTTACAGATTTTATTAATATGTTGGTGTAAAACACTAAGTACAGTGTCCTCCACTAATATTGGCACCCTTACTAAATATGGGCAAAGAAGGCTGTGAAAACTTGCTATGCTGTTTTATTATATCCACTTCCCATTGTGTGAAGCTCAACAACCTTCTGCAGCACATCACAGCTATATTACTTGATCTTACCCATTGGAATTTGGCCTATATTATATGACCTCATATTTATACCCCTGTGACACAGGAAGTCGTGGTTGAACAATTGCAATTGTTTGAAATCCATGAGCGCAGAGTATTTGTGATTTTTTAAAACAAAAAATCTAGAGGTTAAACTCATTTACCAAGGGTGCCAAGATTAATGCAGGGCACTGTAGCTAGCATGTTGAGGACTCACCCTGACGAGCGCGTCGTCGATGACGTGGTCTCTACGCACTTTGAGACGTAAGTAGGGGTTGAGCTGTTGTCCCTGCACCAGGCTGTAGAGCGCGGTGATCCTGCGCTCACTGTACATGCGGATGCGGTTGTCGTAGTAAAGGCCCAGGTTCTTGGTGACTGCGTTCAGGATAAAGGGGCAGGTCATGAAGGAGAACTTGCTCTCGGTCTCCACCTTGAAGAAGGTGTAGTCTTTGTCCATTTCCAGCACGTCGTTGAGAGGCTCGTTGATGAACTCGTCAAAATGGACAAGGGGTCTGCGGCAGTCTGAGGCGCGTACGCCAAGCTCAGTTTCGAGCGGGTCCACACGGGGGCCTTTCTTGGCGCGGCGCTCCTCACCCAACAGCTCCTGAAGCGTGAGCTCACTCGATTCTGCTATGGGCTCGTCGTCTTCGTCTTCGCTGTGCCCAATGTCCAGGTCGCCCCCCAGGATGTTGGCGTAGTAGACCACCTTGAGGCACTTGGTGGCCGCCACGACGCCGTCATCCTCGTTGACAAGGTTGTCGCTGTTGAACTCATTGCTGATCACGGTGTAGGTGATGAGCTGCTGGAAGGTCTCGAGCAGACGCCGGATGTGTTCCGTACCGTGCTGCGCCCACAGTCGTGCCAGCTTGGCTAGAGCAGGAAGGGGCAGCTTGCTCATGGCCTTGCAGAACTGCGGTAGTGCCATTTCCAGGTACTCGGGGCTGTGCAGGTTGCTGTTCTCCATCACAATGATGAACACATTGAGGTAGTCGGGATCGGTGGCGTAGGCTTTGTGGTAGGTAAGGTCGCACTCCACGTTGGGCGACAGGTACACCAGCGCGTTCAGGAAGGCTGCCTCCACCTTCTCATTGGACAGCAGCCTGTCGTAAACTCTTCGCACCGCCTCAACGTCCACCGACACCTCCACAGGCCTCCGGACGTTGACGTCGGAAGCTCCTTCACTCGAGGATGCCGCATCCGGGTCCACTTCCATAGCAGCTGCGGCGCAAGCCGAGGCGGCCTCTTTCTCGTCTTCATCCTTGTCCTCGTCTTTGGCCTGCAGTGACTTCAGCTCCTCCTTGGTGTGCTGCTTGGCTTTGCGGAAGCTCTGCACCAAGCTCTCGGCGTTCGAGAACACCCTCCCGATGACACGGATCAAGGGGGAGTAGTCTTCCGTCTCATCACAGACGGACAGAATTTCATAAACCTTCTCCTCCGTCAAGTGATTCAAATCTGAAATGTTCCAAACAAAACACGAAAAACAAAGGAAAACATGACAACCATGATAAAAGAAAAACAAAAACAAATCAAGGGCCTACGCTTACCTCTAAAGTCTTCCCTGGTGGGAGGCAGATCCTTGTGGTTCATCTTCCCGTTGCTGCAAGCTGAAAAGTTGAGAGCTCCTTTGGCACTGTTCTCCGGGAAAGCCGAGCTGGCACCTTTCTTGGAAGGATGGGGATCACACAGTTTGGCGTTATTCTTATACAGCTCCAGGGCCTTGATGGCCGCTGCATTGTTATCCATGCGCCGGAAACCCGGGGAGGAGCCACAAGCCTCATTCGTGCAGGCCTCATTTCCACAGCCCTCGGTTAACTGGTGGTAGTAGCGCTCAATTAGATGTTTTGCAGCCGCTCGCTTCCTGCAGCACACATTCAAACCGGACAGCAATGGATTAGTACGGTTCGAATCTGAGAGTCTGTACAGTGAGACCCCGTCTTGTGCAATCAAAACATTCAGGCAGAACATCAATCCAGGACCACAGAGATGATCGATGACCAGAAAAGCTTAAGCATTGAGCTCACAACCAAAGCTTTATGTTTTATGAAGAGGATGATTACCGTAACAGACACTCTTATGTGCCAACACGCATGCAACATAGCTTTTGCAAGAAATGTTTCATGCTAGCTGCAATCTGGCTGCATGCATTATTTATTTACACCCGATGCCATGTAGAGAGACAGGAAATGCTGCCCTTTTACTTTGCAGTATCTTATTGACAGTAGAGCTGCAACAACTAATCGATAAAACCAATAATAATCGATTATGAAAATTGTTGCCGGCGAATCTCTATCAATTTGTTGGTCTGCGCGTGGTACGGGCCGTGTTTACTCACTTTGTAACAGAAGTAACGCGAACACACATCGGAGAGTAGCCGTTTCCCAGTCGATGGCACGTGACGTTAAACGCACCTAATGCGATGCTGCGATCTTGAGCAGATCCCCAGAGTCGACGAAAATCTATTTATTCAGTTTACTGTTTATACCGACGTCACCTTTTATTCCCAACACGACCCCAGTCACCGTCAGACCGCGGCAAATAGTCACGTGACAGTGGAAAAAAAAGTGTGCGACCTCCACGTCCTCTAAGGCAGGGGTGCATTTTATTTTAAGCACCGTGAAGAAGACTGTAACCTGTAAACTTCACAAAGCGGACCTCGTGTAGTATGGAAGCACGACAGCGATGCTCGAGCACAACCTTCTGTTTACATCCAGTGTGTGCAGGGGGTTGGGGAAACTGGTGCGAGCTGCTTAAAAGGTTTAGTTTGATTCACGTTCATCATCGTTATATGCTGTATCTGCAAACTTGCGGCGTAAATTCTGTCGTTTATTATAACAGGAGTGATCCGTAAGTGGTCCATCTGGAACATCACTCGCAGTGTAGACGCGGTGAGAAACAGTGCAGCGTGAGTAACACCAGATTAAAACACTACGATCAAAGTAAACACGAGTAAAACGATACGTCTAAAGGCAGCGAGTAACAGAAACCCTAAGGTGCAGCGAAACAAATGGTATGGAATTTTTTAAAATAGAAAGAATAATCGGCCGATTAATCGATCACGAAGATAACGGTTAGTTGCAGCCCTAATTGACAGGTAAAATACCGTTCAACATGCCACGCGTATCCAATTTTGCCTATACAATAAAGCTGAAGTGAAGTGAAACGGGTGAAAGCAGATACTTACATTAGACTTGCTTAAAGTTTCCAAAGCTGGACTCCTTCTCTGAACTCTAGAGAGAACAAAACGTGGTCAGGAAACAAGCCTGTTGACGACGAGAGGTTGAGTTAGCTCTGAGCCAAACCACACAGCTTTTCATTCTGAAGTCGCACTCGGAGTATGACGTCGCGTAGAACAGTAAGTACTTCGTACGGCTGGCTCACGCTTACACCTTTCACCGATCGCAAGTTCGCGCCAGCAATCAACCGATCGTCTGATCCCTACGAACAGCAACAACGGGTAAAAACACGGCAGGTATTCGCCAGACATTTAAATGA
>CM022767.1:1437500-1490000 GCA_012411365.1 Ameiurus melas
AAACTTATCATCGTAAACCAAGGTAAGTGTTGTACTGATAAAAATAAAACATTTACATATACACCAGTTATTACAAATAATTAAACTAATGCTCCAGAAGTAATACAAAAAAGAATCAGAGTAGCTACACTAAGTATTTTTTTTAACCTCCGAAAATTACTATAAAAAAAACAAGTAATATTTTTATACACTTATGAAAAAATGGCAACAATATATTTACCATAAATTAAGCAACGCAGTATGACATTACCTACAGTTAATAATCACAGATCAATCACAAATCCACAAGTTAAACTGATTGACCTTTGAATAAAAAAAAACACAAATAAAGCGACATTGTTTGTACAAATATGGATTGCTAATAACTTATCACTCATATCGCTAACGTTTCTTTGCTAATATAGCAAAGAAACGTTCATATTAGCAAAGAAACATTCGCGATATGAGTGATAAGTTTTATGTTCAAGATGTATTTGTTGACTGATCCAAAGCCAATACAACTATACTCATAGATAGTCAATTAAAAGTAGAAAAATGCGACGTTATTTTCCATTATGATGACATCATGTTGTACTCGGAGTTGAGGACACCTTCTCGATCTTCCCGAGTAGGAATTCCAAAGTGCCTTTTCTCTCTTTTTTGTCTTTTTTCCTGTCGTAAGTTGGAAGTTTTGAGTTATAAACGGTATACAACTGTAGTGAGGGAACAGAGGTCTGTTTCGTAATGAATAATAGAACAGTAATATGACTGTGTCCAGAATCGTGAATATAGACAGGTGTTTAAACTCAGGTGAACGAGTTTCGCTGATTAAACTTCGCTCACGCAAACCTGATGAGGTCTAGCGAGACAGAGCGACTCAGTCGAGCCAAACTCAGCTACAGCACCTGGAAACTTAATCTCAGAATTGATCGATTGTGTTGCAACGCTGAACGCCTGGAAATCCCACCTCAAAATAAATTCAAGTCCAATCCAAAGTGAAATGTTCAAATTCAGACTTCAAATCAAATTCAGTAGATTTTTAAACGATTCGATCAAATTGATACCAAAATGTAAACATGAAAGTTTTATTTTAATCTCATGTCTATTTGATGCTAACTGAATTTGACGGTATATTTAGAGTAATTATTACTCTTTTTTTTTTACAGTACATTTTTAATCTTTCAAATGCTTAATACTGAATTTTACAGTAAAATTAAGATTTAATTTTAGTTATGCGTCTATTTAATACCAATTTAATTCAACAGTAAACAAAACAGCTACCTAATGTCGAAGTTCATTTGATCTTAATCTAATCAAATTGTACAGGTAATTTATAGTCACACTTACTCACATGGATTTTTAAATACAGATGAAATAATTTATTTTTTTACTTTTAATATTACAGCAATTAATGAATTGTTATTATTATCAAGTATTTATATCACAGTTAATACTAACGTCATTATATTGTACAAATTAAAGTAACTTAATCT
Source organism: Ameiurus melas (assembly GCA_012411365.1). Taxonomy (NCBI): domain Eukaryota; kingdom Metazoa; phylum Chordata; class Actinopteri; order Siluriformes; family Ictaluridae; genus Ameiurus; species Ameiurus melas. Next base: position 1,438,973 of record CM022767.1, read on the forward strand.
CATGGATATTTCATAAATTTATGAGAAATGTTTCATCTCAGCTATTTAATGTTAAAGTAAATTTGATTTAATCTAACAATTATTTAAAACTACCTTCATTTGAAAGTAACTGTAACTTAATCACATGGATGATTTCACTAACTTATTCATATTTACTTAATACTAAATAAATGACACTGTAAAAAATTTTTATGTACTTTAATTCTTGTTGAAATTTAAATTTTGCGATAATATATGGCCACGTTTATGCTAAATATGAAATTCTAGAGTAGATTTAATGTAACTCTTAATCTCGCAGCTATTCAATAGAAATATAATTATACACGCACTTCATTTAGGGAACATTTTCATCCTTCATGGCATTTTTAAACCTGAATGTCTTCATTATCACTTATTTTTGTTTATAAACACCTCTATGAGACAGAGCAGTAGTGGTGGAGTGACAGCATGTAATATTTATGTTATTAAATATTATAATCATCTCATATGTTCAATTTTACATCATAGAATTCTTTAAGAAAAATGAACAGCCTTCAAATATACCAAGAAGAAAAGAAAAAAAAAAACCTTCTTTCATCACTAGAAGACTACACAAAACAATCGCACAACTGCCTGAAACGTGTGTGTGTGTGTGTGTGTGTGTGTGTGTATGTGTTTGTTCAGCACTAAATTAATTCTGAGGAGAACCTGAGCATCCAAGAGAATCCCAGAGGTTTGTTTTCTGCAATGGTTTGATGTGATGGAGCCTGTGGCTGAGAGAAACATTCCCACAATGCCCTGGGGCTTTTTCTCCGCACTGTCGTCCCTGGGGATTTTCACAGCAGGGTATCAGCACAAGCAGGCCTGAAGAGCGTTGACCAGAACTCAGTTCACACACACACACACACACACACACACATCCAGTATTCATAAAGCCGGCAACACCACAGGGAATACCTGCACAGAGAAACGCTGCAGGGGATCACAGCTCTGTAACGGTGCAGGTGACTCAGGGGTGTTCTATCCCCTCTCAGGGAGAGTGCTGGGGTAGTGGGGTGCTGTTCCGGACAAGGTCTTGTAGATAAAGAGGGGTGTGACATGGGTTCTTCTGGTCTGGTTGAAAACAAGGCATGCTGCTGCATTCTGAATCATCTGAAGGGGTTTGATGGAGCTGGCTGAGAGGCCCAGGAGTAGCACGGTGCAATAGTCCAGTTTAGAAATAACAAGCCTGGACTAGTCGCTCTGTAGCCTGTTCAGTGAGACAGGGCTCAGAGGGTTCAGTGAGATGCCTCCTAATGTTATATCCACACCTAATGTTAGATCCACCCCCTAACGTTATATACACACACTCCTAACATTATTTCCATCCGCGTAATGATATCTCCACCCCCCTAACCTGATTGGAAAGCTAAGCTTGCTGGTTCTGAACACCTCCCTCTACAACTTGATCCTGGACTCCCAGGAGCTCAGTTAGTCTGGATGCGGAGCAGCATCTCCAGCACCACCACACTGAGCACTGGGGCCCTCCAGGGCTGTGTGCTCAGTCCACTGCTGTTCACTTTGCTGACTCAACGCACAGCTCGAGTCACCTCATCAAGTTTGCAGATGACACGACTGAGTCGTGTCTCATCCGCAAGAATGACAAGTCAGCATACTGAGATGAGGTGCAGCGGCCAACAACCTGTCTCTGAATGTGGACAAAACCAAAGAGATGGCTGTTGACTTCAGGAGAGCACAAAGTGACCACTCTCCACTGAACATCGACGACTCATCTGTGGAGATGGTCAAGAGCACCAAATTCCTTGGTGTTCACCTGACGGAGAACCTCAGCTGGTCCCTCAACACCAACTCCATAACCAAGAAAGCATCCTGAGCAGCTGCATCACTGCCTGGTTTGGAAATTGCACTGTTTCGTAATGCAAGACCCTGCAGAGGATCGTTAAAGCAGCTGAGAAGATCATTGGGGTCTGTCTTCCCTCCATCACACACACCACCCGCTGCATCCGCAAAGATGATGATTCGACACACCCCCACACAGACTCTTCATCCTCCTGCCGTCTGGAAAGAGGTACAGAAGCATTCAGGCCTCACTGCCAGACTGTGTAACAGCTTCTTCCCCCAAGCCATGAGACTACTCAATACTCAGAGAGTGGACTGACACCAACCCCAACCCGCACACACACACTCATACTCAACATTACATCCACCCCCTGACATTACATCCACCCCCTGACATTACATCCACCTCCTGACATTACATCCACCCCCTGACATTACATCCACCCCCTGACATTACATCCACCCCCTGACATTACATCCACCCCCTGACATTACATCCACCCCTGACATTACATCCACCTCTTGACATTACATCCACCCCTGACATTACATCCACCTCCTGACATTACATCCACCCCTGACATTACATCCACCTCCTGACATTACATCCACCCCTGACATTACATCCACCCCGACATTACATCCACCCCCTGACATTACATCCACCCCGACATTACATCCACCCCCTGACATTACATCCACCTCCTGACATTACATCCACCCCACATTACATCCACCTCCTGACATTACATCCACCCCCTGACATTACATCCACCTCCTGACATTACATCCACCCCCTGACATTACATCCACCTCCTGACATTACATCCACCTCCTGACATTACATCCACCCCGACATTACATCCACCCCTGACATTACATCCACCTCCTGACATTACATCCACCCCTGACATTACATCCACCCTGACATTACATCCCCCCCTGACATTACATCCACCTCCTGACATTACATCCACCCCGACATTACATCCACCTCATTACATCCACCCCTGACATTACATCCACCTCCTGACATTACATCCACCCAACATTACATCCACCCCCTGACATTACATCCACCCCTGACATTACATCCACCTCCTGACATTACATCCACCCACATTACATCCACCCCTGACATTACATCCACCCCTGACATTACATCCACCCGACATTACATCCACCCCCTGACATTACATCCACCCCTGACATTACATCCACCCCTGACATTACATCCACCCCGACATTACATCCACCCTGACAATACATCTACCCGACATTACATCCACCCCGACATTACATCCACCTTGACATTACATCCACCTCCGGACATTACATCCACCCCTGACATTACATCCACCCCTGACATTACATCACCCCGACATACATCACCCCCTGACATTACATCCACCCCTGACATTACATCCACCCCGACATTACATCCACCCCTGACATTACATCCACCCCTGACATTACATCCACCCCCTGACATTACATCCACCTCCTGACATTACATGCACCCCTGACATTACATCCACCTCCTGACATTACATCCACCCCGACATTACATCCACCTCCCACATTACATCCACCTCCGACATTACATCCACCCCGACATTACATCCATCCCGACATTACATCCACCCCGACATTACATCCAACTCCCGACATTACATCCACCTCCCGACATTACATCCACCTCCCGACATTACATCCACCTCCCGATATAACATCCACCTCCCGACATCACATCCACTTCCCGACATTACATCCACCTCAACATTACATCCACCCCGACATTACATCCACCCCGACATTACATCCACCCCACATTACATCCACCCTGACGTACATCCACCCCTGACATTACATCCACCGACATTACATCCACCCCTGACATTACATCCACCCCGACAATACATCCACCCCCTGACATTACATCCACCCCACATTACATCCACCCCTGACATTACATCCACCTCCTACATTACATCCACCCCTGACATTACATCCACCTCCTGACATTACCTCCCACCGCATTACATCCACCTCCTGACATTACATCCACCCCCTGACATTACATCCACCCCTGACATTACATCCACCCATACATCCACCCCTGACATTACATCCACCTCGACATTACATCCACCTCCCGACATTACATCCACCTCCGACATTACATCCACCCCGACATTACATCCACCCCGACATTACATCCACCCCTGACATTACATCCACCCCGACATTACATCCACCTCCTGACATTACATCCACCCCCTGACATCACATCCACCTCCTGACATTACATCCACCCCGACATTACATCCACCTCCTGACATTACATCCACCTCCTGACATTACATCCACCCCTGACATTACATCCACCTCCTGACATTACATCCACCCCCTGACATTACATCCACCCCGACATTACATCCACCCCAACATTACATCCACCCCCTGACATTACATCCACCCCTTGACATTACATCCACCTCGACATTACATCCACCCCTGACATTAATCCACCCCGACATTACATGCACCTCCTGACATTACATCCACCCGACATTACATCCACCCCTGACATTACATCCACCTCCTGACATTACATCCACCTCGCGTACATCCACCTCGACATTACATCCACCCCCTGACATTACATCCACCTCGACATTACATCCACCCCCTGACATTACATCCACCCCGACATTACATGCACCTCCTGACATTACATCCACCCCGACATTACATCCACCCCTGACATTACATCCACCTCCTGACATTACATCCACCTCCTGACATTACATCCACCTCGACATTACATCCACCCTGACATTACATCCACCCCCTGACATTACATCCACCCCGACATTACATCCACCCCTGACATTACATCCACCCCGACATTACATCCACCCCGACATTACATCCACCTCCCGACATTACATCCACCCCGACATTACATCCAACTCCCAACATTACATCCACCTCCCGACATTACATCCACCTCCCGACATTACATCCACCTCCCGACATTACATCCACCTCCGACATTACATCCACCTCCGACATTACATCCACCCCGACATTACATCCACCTCCGACATTACATCCACCCGACATTACATCAACTCCCAACGATACATCCACCTCCCAACATTACATCCACCCCTGACATTACATCCACCCCCTGACATTACATCCACCCCGACATTACATCCACCTCCCGACATTAAATCCACCCCGACATTACATCCACCCCGACATTACATCCACCCCCGACATTACATCCACCTTGACATACATCACCCCTGACATTACATCCACCCCGACATTACATCCACCTCGACACACATCACCCCGACATTACATCCACCCCTGACATTACATCCAACCCGACATAACATCCACCCCTGACATTACATCCACCTCGACATTACATCCACCCCTGACATTACATCCACCCCGACATTACATCCACCCCTGACATTACATCCACCCCGACATTACATCCACCCCCGACATTACATCCACCCCCTGACATTACATCCCAACATTACATCCACCCCGACATTACACACCGTCATTACATACCGACATTACATCCACCCCTGACATTACATCCACCCCGACATTACATCCACCTCCGACATTACATCCACCGAACGTTACATCCACCCCGACATTACATCCACCTCCTGACATTACATCCACCTCCGGTATAACATCCACCTCGACATTACATCCCACTACATCCACCCCCGACATTACATCCACCTCCCGATATAACATCCACCTCGACATTACATCCACCCCCCGACATTACATCCACCCCGACATTACATCCACCTCCCGACATTACATTCACCTCCCGACATTACATCCACCCCCGACATTACATCCACCTCGACATTACATCCACCCCCTGACATTACATCCACCCCCTGACATTACATCCACCTCCCGACATTACATCCACCTCCCGACATTACATCCACCTCCGACATTACATCCACCCGACATTACATCAACCCCTGACATTACATCCACCCCTGACATTACATCCACCTCCTGACATTACATCCACCACGACATTACATCCACCTCGACATTACATCCACCCCTGACATTACATCCACCTCGACGACATCCACCCCTGACATTACATCCACCCGACATTACATGCACCTCCTGACATTACATCCACCCCGAATACATCCACCCCTGACATTACATCCACCTCCGCAACATTACATCCACCTCCCACATTACATCCACCTCGACATTACATCCACCCCTGACATTACATCCACCCCTGACATTACATCCACCCCGACATTACATCCACCCCTGACATTACATCCACCCGACATTACATCCACCCCGACATTACATCCACCTCCCGACATTACATCCACCCCGACATTACATCCAACTCCGACATTACATCCACCTCCCGACATTACATCCACCTCCCGATATAACATCCACCTCCCGACATTACATCCACCTCCGACATTACATCCACCTCCGACATTACATCCACCCCGACATTACATCCACCCCCCGACATTACATCCACCTTGACATTACATCCACCCCCGACATTACATCCACCTCGACATTACATCCACCCGACATTACATCCACCCCGACATTACATCCACCCGACATTACATCCACCCTGACATTACATCCACCCCACCATTACATCCACCCCGACATTACATCCACCTCCCGACATTAAATCCACCCCGACATCCACCCACGACATTACATCCACCCCCACATTACATCCACCTTGACATTACATCCACCCCCTGACATTACATCCACCCCGACATTACATCCACCTCGACATTACATCCACCCCGACATTACATCCACCCCCCGACATTAAATCCACCCCGACATTACATCCACCCACATTACATCACCCCGACATCACACCACCTTGACATTACATCCACCCCTGACATTACATCCACCCAATCTACATCCACCCGACATTACATCCACCCCTACATTACATCACCCCGACATAACATCCACCCCTGACATTACATCCACCTCGACATTACATCCACCCCTGACATTACATCCACCTCCGACATTACATCCACCCGACATTACATCACCCGACATTACATCCACCTCCTGACATTACATCCACCCGATATAACATCCACCTCGACATTACATCCACCCCGACATACATCCACCCCACATTACATCCACCTCCCGATATAACATCCACCTCGACATTACATCCACCCCCGACATTACATCCACCCCGACATTACATCCACCTCCGACATTCACCTCCACATTAATCACCCGACATTACATCCACCTCGACATTACATCCACCCCCTGACATTACATCCACCCCACATTACATCCACCTCCGACATTACATCCACCTCCCGACATTACATCCACCCCGACTACATCCACCTCGACATTACATCCACCCCTGACATTACATCCACCTCCTGACATTACATCCACCTCCTGACATTACATCCACCTCGACATTACATCCACCCCCTGACATTACATCCACCTCGACATTACATCCACCCCCCGACATTACATCCACCCCGACATTACATGCACCTCCTGACATTACATCCACCCCGACATTACATCCACCCCTGACATACATCCACCTCCTGACATTACATCCACCTCCTGACATTACATCCACCTCGACATTACATCCACCCTGACATTACATCCACCCTGACATTACATCCACCCGACATTACATCCACCCTGACATTACATCCACCCCGACATTACATCCACCCACATTACATCCACCTCCGACATTACATCCACCCGACTTACATCCAACTCCGACATTACATCCACCTCCGACATTACATCCACCTCCGACATTACATCCACCTCCGATATAACATCCACCTCCCGACATTACATCCACCTCCCGACATTACATCCACCTCCCGACATTACATCCACCTCGACATTACATCCACCCCGACATTACATCCACCCCCCGACATTACATCCACCTTGACATTACATCCACCCCCTGACATTACATCCACCTCGACATTACATCCACCGACATTACATCCACCCCGACATTACATCCACCCGACATTACATCCACCCCTGACATTACATCCACCCCTGACATTAATCCACCCCGACATACATCCACCTCCGACAAATCACCCCACTACATCCCCTACATCCCCCCCCACATCCACCTTGACATTACATCCACCCCGACATACATCCACCCCGACATTACATCCCCTACATTACATCCACCCACACATCCACCTCATTACATCACCATCCTCATTACATCCACCCGACATTACATCCACCCCTGACATTACATCCACCCCGACATTACATCCACCCCCGACATTACATCACCCCGACATTACATCCACCCCGACATTACATCCACCCCTGACATTACATCCACCCTGACATTACATCCACCCCGACATTACATACACCCTGTCATACATCCACCCCGACATTACATCCACTCCTGACATTACATCCACCCCGACATTACATCCACCTCCGACATTACATCCACCCCGACATTACATCCACCCGACATTACATCCACCTCCTGACATTACATCCACCTCCGATATAACATCCACCTCGACATACATCCACCCCGACATTACATCCACCCCCGACATTACATCCACCTCCCGATATAACATCCACCTCAACATTACATCCACGACATTACATCCACCCCACATTACATCCACCTCCGACATTACATTCACCGACATTACATCCACCCCGGCATTACATCCACCCCGACATTACATCCACCTCCCGACATTACATTCACCTCCGACATTACATCCACCTCCGACATACATCACCTCCATTACATCCACCCCACCACATCACCTCGACATTACATCACCCCGTTACATCCACTAATTACATCCACCTCCGACATTACATCCCCCATAACCATTACATCCACCATCCACCCCCTACATTACATCCACCCACATACATCCACACTGACATTACATCCACCCCATCCACCCCCAATTACATCCACCCCTACATTACATCACCCACATTACATCCACCCCTACATTACATCCACCCTGACATTACATCCACCCACTACATCACCACAATACATCCACCTCGACATTACATCCACCCCTGACATAACCTACATCCACCCCGACATACACCCGACATTACATCCACCTCCCGACATTACATCCACCCCGACATTACATCCACCTCCTGACATTACATCCACCTCCGACATTACATCCACCTCTGACATTACATCCACCCCGACATTACATCCACCCCGACATACATCCACCCCACATTACATCCACCCCTGACATTACATCCACCCGACATTACATCCACCCACAACATCACCCCACAACATCACCCCATTACATCCACCTCCTGACATTACATCCACCTCCGATATAACATCCACCTCGACATTACATCCACCCCCACATACATCCACCTCCGACATTACATCCACCTCCCGATATAACATCCACCTCGACATTACATCCACCCCCGACATTACATCCACCCCCGACATACATCCACCCCACATTACATCCACCTCGACATTACATCCACCTCCCGACATTACATTCACCTCCCGACATTACATCCACCCATGAATTACATCCACCTCGACATTACATCCACCCCGACATTACATCCACCCCCGACATTACATCCACCTCGACATTACATCCACCCCCTGACATTACATCCACCTCCGACATTACATCCCCCGTCATACATCCACCTACATCCACCCCTGACATTACATCCACCCCTGACATACATCCACCCGACATTACATCCACCGAGTACATCCCCTGACAATTACATCACCCCGACAATTACATCCACCCCTGACATTACACCACCTCGACATTACATCCACCCCCTGACATTACATCCACCCCTGACATTACATCCACCTCGACATTACATCCACCCCTGACAATTACATCCACCTCGACATTACATCCACCCCCTGACATTACATCCACCCCGAATTTACATCCACCCCTGACATTACATCCACCCCCTGACATTACATCCACCTCCCGACATTACATCCCCGACATTACATCACCTCCCGACATTACATCCACCCCGACATTACATCCACCCCACATTACATCCACCCCCTGACATTACATCCACCTCCTGACATTACATCCACCTCCTGACATTACATCCACCCCGACATTACATCCACCCCGACATTACATCCACCTCCTGACATTACATCCACCTCCTGACATTACACCACCCCGACTACATCCACCCGACATAACATCCACCTCCTGACATTACATCCACCTCCGACATTACATCCACCCACATTACATCCACCCGACATTAATCCACCTCCTGACATTACATCCACTCCATATAACATCCACCTCGACATTACATCCACCCCGACATTACATCCACCCCCGACATACATCCACCTCCGATATAACATCCACCTCGACATTACATCACCCCACATTAATCCACCCCGACATTACATCCACCTCCCGACATTACATTCACCCGATTACATCCACCCCGACATTACATCACTCGACAATACATCCACCTCCGACATTACATTCACCTCCACATTACATCCACCTCCGACATTACATTCACCTCCACATTACATCCACCCCGACATTACATCCACCTCGACATTACATCCACCCCTGACATACTCCACCCCTACTTACTCCACCTCAACTCCACCTCGACTACATCCACCTCCGACAACATCCACCCCATACATCCCCCCTTACATCCACCCCTACATCCACCTCGACATTACATCCACCCCGCAATACATCCCCCTCACATCACCGCACATCCACCCCTCCCATTCCACCCCACTTACATCCACCCGACATTACTCCACCCCCAATTACATCCACCTCGCATTACTCCCCCCTACATTACATCACCCCTCATTACACACCCCCCACATTACATCCACCTCCCAACATTCCGACATTACATCCACCTCCGACATTACATCCACCCCGACATTACATCCACCTCCTGACATTACATCCACCTCCTGACATTACATCCACCTCTGACATTACATCCACCCCGACATTACATCCACCCGACATTACATCCACCCCGACATTACATCCACCTCCTGACATTACATCCACCCCCGCATTACATCCACCCCGACATTACATCCACCTCCCGACATTACATCCACCCCGACATTACATCCACCTCCTGACATTACATCCACCTCCCGATATAACATCCACCTCGACATTACATCCACCCCCGACATTACATCCACCCCCCGACATTACATCCACCTCCCGATATAACATCCACCTCGACATTACATCCACCCCCAATTACATCCACCCCGACATTACATCCACCCCGACATTACATCCACCTCAACATATTATCCACCTCCCGACATTACATTCACCTCCGTTACATCCACCCCGACATTACATCCACCTCGACATACATCCACCCCCGACATTACATCCACCCCCGACATTACATCCACCTGACATTACATCCACCCCTGACATTACATCCACCTCCCGACATTACATCCACCTCGTCATTACATCCACCTCGACATTACATCCACCCTGACATTACATCCACCCCTGACATTACATCCACCCACACATTACATCCACTCAATTACATCCCCCCTGACAATTACATCCACCCACAATTACATCCACCCCTGACATTACATCCACGACATTACATCCACCCCCTGACATTACATCCACCACTGACATACATCACCTCGAACACATCCACCCCTGACAATTACATCCACCTCGACATTACATCCACCCCTGACATTACATCCACCCCCTGACATTACATCCACCCCCTGACATTACATCCACCCCCTGACATTACATCCACCTCCCGACATTACATTCACCTCCCGACATTACATCCACCTCCCGACATTACATCCACCCCGACATTACATCCACCCCGACATTACATCCACCTCCTGACATTACATCCACCTCCTGACATTACATCCACCTCCTGACATTACATCCACCCGACATTACATCACCCGACATTACATCCACCTCCTGACATTACATCCACCTCCTGACATTACATCCCCCCCCGACATTACATCCACCCCGACATTACATCCACCTCCTGACATTACATCCCCCTCCCGACATTACATCCACCTCCCGACATTACATCCACCCCCGACATTACATCCACCCCGACATTACATCCACCTCCTGACATTACATCCACCTCCTGACATTACATCCACCCCCGACATTACACCCACCCGACATTACATCCACCTCCTGACATTACATCCACCTCCTGACATTACATCCACCTCCTGACATTACATCCACCCACTGACATTACATCCACCTCGACATTACATCCACCCCCTGACAATTACATCCACCTCGACATTACATCCACCCCCGACATTACATCCACCCCCCGACATTACATCCACCCCCGACATTACATCCACCTCGACATTACATCCACCCTGACATTACATCCACCTCCCGACATTACATTCACCTCCCGACATTACATCCACCCCCGACATTACATCCACCTCGACATTACATCCACCCCCTGACATTACATCCACCCCCTGACATTACATCCACCCACTGACATTACATCCACCTCGACATTACATCCACCCCCTGACAATTACATCCACCCCCTGACATTACATCCACCTCGACATTACATCCACCCCTGACATTACATCCACCCCTGACATTACATCCACCCCTGACATTACATCCACCCCTGACATTACATCCACCTACATTACATCCACCCCCCGACATTACATCCACCCCCGACATTACATCCACCCCCTGACATTACATCCACCCCCTGACATTACATCCACCTCCTGACATTACATCCACCTCGACATTACATCCACCCCAACGTCCAAAAATGTACTTTTAAAATATATTTTTTTGTTTGTTTGTGTATATGGACCTTGTGTTTGAAATAATAGATATTTTTAGATCAAAGTTTGCCTTTTCACAAACAAAAAGCCATAGCGCTTCTGTATTCCATTTCCTTGCTTTTGCATCTGGCACATAATCTTCTCCGTGGTAAGAAACTGAAATAGGCGAAACGGTGAAATGATGTATTTACTACTTTATGAATGGGATACAAACATACATATCCACTTTTGCTTTTGTACATTTAAATTTCTTCACCCAGAAACCACGGGGATGCAAAATTGTGCACTCTCTCGGAGCTCAGCAACACAGGAAAAGAAAGGATCCCTTCTGCCGACTGCCCTTCTGCTCAGAGACACAATTCACTTTTTCATTTCAGCAGCTTTCTTTAAAATCGTGGCAGTAAAATATTCCCGCAGCCGGTCAGTGTGCAGCAAACCCAGACACCGCGAGGAGATTTTACAAGAACGACTTTTACAGCCGCCTGGAGATACAAACCAGGGATAAAATAATTCTTTCACCCTGCAGTGCTGCAGATGACAAAATACCGTAAAAACCCTGCAATGAAGTGACGATTTATGGTGCTGCTGTGAGACGGAGCCAGGAAACGACTGATTAAATCACAGAGCCGGTTATAAACACACTAAATGATCACAGTGCGGCTGAAACAAACCAGTAAACACACTACGGATGGGTAATAACATCGGATCATTTCAACTCGGTCATTTGGCGAAAATACAGTAAGAACTACAACAATAACTAGGTACGTGCCGAAAAAAGTGGAATAATAATAATAATAATAAGTATGTAAGAGAACAAAAGTAGTGCTGTTCAAGCACCACTAATAATAAAAGTTTTATTTCATAAATTAGTTTGATGGCAGTGTGCATTTATTCCAAAGTTCCTTCATATGTTTTTGTCCAAAATGAATTAATTTTCCATTTTTCACAAACGCACACTCCATCACCCCCCTTCCCCCGATATGCTAAATAAATTTCAGCTACGGCAGGATGTTATCACATGACTATGATGGAGGATGTTATCCCAAGACTGCCTCATCCACACCTTTACACACATTATATTTATAAATGTGTGTGTGTGTGTGTGTGTGTGTGTGTGTATTTTTTTTTATTCTTTAAATACGTCCTACAGAGTTTCCGAACATACTTTGTCCACACAAAAATGATTTGAAAACGCTCACATGGTCGCGTCACGCCAGTCCAGCGACACAGCGGTACATCATACGCCGTTACGTCAAACACCTCAAGCGGAAACTTTTCAACTGCGTAAAAAAAAAAAAAAAAAAAAAAAAACACCAACCGAAAGTACCGAAAGGAGAATTCATACGCACGACGAGGTGGAACTACCAAATTTGATATCCGAACGTTCCGTTCTCGCACGTTTTTCTTATTTCTCTCTGATGTGTATTTCTTAAATTGAAGTCCGACGGTGGTTAGAAATATCACAGGGCTACGACGGGCACGCAGAAGATTATTTATAGTCTATTTCAAGGCACGTCCTTGGCTGTACTACTTTCAGGTGTGATGATCTAGGACGTATCTCCACCGGCTTATTTAGAAAGTTCCCAACGATTCCAGCCTGACAGTTTGGTGAATTACGGTCCATTACCATCGTAGGTCTCTGAACGCAGCTCAGGAACATGGTGCTATAGAGGGTTCTTTCATTCCCCTGACTCAATAGTGATGTCTTTCTATTTTTAACAAAAAAAGAAACCCTACACACTGCAGCACACATTTTGCTGCAAGCAAAAAAAAAAAAAAAAAAAAAAAAAACATTTTAGGATGAAATATTATGACCGCAACTTTTCCGACAGTGGCTTTGGGCCGATCTCACAGACTTAAGATCAAGTTCAGAATGGAGAATAACAGGAATATTTCTAAATCATAAATCAGGGGAGGGATAAAAAAAAAAATCCTCTCCAGCTCGCTAGTGACAATTTTATCCAGGTTTATGAGCAGCGCGTCTGACAGAAAGTCAGGAAAATCTGAACTGCATGAGCCGTAGAGCCTGATTTCCATGTCTGCTGCATTGTGAGAGACTAACAACCCAATGGGGCAGAAAGAAAGTAAAGGGAAAGACAGGAAGACAGACTGTGAAAGCAGCTGCTGGTCTGAATACGGATGCTCTGTTTAATCAGATGCAATTATTTTTATTGGCAGAAAGAGAGAAAATAATAATAATAATAATAATAATAATAATAATAATAATAATAATAATAATAATAATAATAAAAGAAAGATTAGATTTAATTAATGAACTGCAAATATGTTTTTGTCCGTTCCAGTAATTTCTTCCCGTTTGGTTTTCAGAGAAGGCGAGGAAGAAGATGGAGAAAGAAGAGGAGGAGGAGGAGGACATGAGGCCTAATCACAGCTCCACCTGTCTCCCTCATTGGCAACACAAGACAGGAGCTTGGCCATGGACAGATCTGTCTGTGCGACAGAGAGCGAGAGCGAGCGAGAGAAAGCAATGCAGGACAGAGACCACGTCAGGGAAAGAGACAGAGGGAGAGGGACAGAGATGAACAGAGTAACAGGACGCGCGAGAGGGATGATCATAACAATAACATTGAATTGCATTGAGAGAGTGACTGAGAGATCGGAAGAGAAAAGGACGGAGAGAAAGACAGAGTGACGGAGAGAGAAAGGGAGACAGACAGTCATGGCAATAAAATGGAATTGAATTAAATTGAGAGAAAGATAGAGATGGACAAGGAAGGTCAAAGAGCGACAGACAGAGCGACAGAGCGAGCTAAACAGAAAGATAGATAAAGATAGACAGAAAGAGAGAGAGACAGACAGATAAAGATAGACAGAAAGAGAGAGAGACAGACAGATAAAGATAGACAGAAAGAGTCAGAATGACCACGCAAGCTAAACAGAGACAGAGAGATAAAGATAGACAGAAAGAGAGCGAGACAAAAAGACAGAGACAGATAAAGATAGACAGAGAGAGAGAGAGAGACAGAGATAGACAGAGAGAGAGAGAGAGATAGACAGAGAGAGAGAGAGAGAGAGAGAGAGAGAGAGTTAGGGTTAGGTTATTAAAGAGGTCATGCTTGGAAAGAGAAGATATTAGAAGGCTTAAATGAATCCTTCTTGAGGATGAACTGAAAAGTTCCTTCATTCTTCTCGTTCTTTCTTTCTTTCCTCTCTAGAACAGAAGGAGAAATAAGGATTTATCGTCCTTTCAGATAGCGAGAAGAGGCTACAGTTCTATTTATCATACGGCTGTCTGAGCTTCTCCGAGTGACCTTTTTGGCTGCACTGCAAAACGATGAACACCGCACTCGCTTCTTCTTTCTTCCTTAATTTCTTCTTCTTCCTCCCTCTCTCTTTCCCTCTCTCTCTCTCTTTCCTTCTCTCTTTCCCTCTCTCTCTCTCTCTCTCTTTCCCTCTCCCTCTCTCTCTTTCCCTCGCTCTCTCTCTCTCTCTCTCTCTCTTCTCTCTCTTTCCCTCTCTCTTTCCCTCTTTCTCTCTTTCCCTCTCTCTTTCCCTCTCTCTCTCTGTCGTGATTAAAAACACAGAAATGGAGAACAGAGCTAGAGGAAGATGTATTCATCTGACAGATCGATGCAGCATTGCCGTGGAGGAGTTATAAGGGGACAGGAAGTTGACATAACCTGTAATAATGAGAACGTTGGGAACATTTTCAGTGTGTGTATCTGAGCTCTGAGCAATAACGTCGAAATTCCTTTCTGATTAAACCTCGGATATTAAAACTCGCACCGCCCACGCCGTGGACATGTTACCGTGTCAGCAAAATAAAAAACAAAACCTTTATATTCGAAATTTCAACAACAACAAAAGGGAAACATGAATGCTATGAATCGTGTCTTTCGCCCGTTAAAGCGGCAGTTTGTAATATTTTTAAAGGTGCGTCATGTCAAATTTACGTTCGAGGAGTTATTACAGATCTATTGTAATTCGTATATTGCTTGACTCCACCCACCATCCGCAGCCATCTACATGAAGCCCCGCCCACAGAATAGTGGAGGTTGGTCTTGCCTCCATTAAAGCGGCAGTTTGTGATATTTGAAAGGCGCATTATGTAAAATTTAAGTTTTAGCAGTTACTACAGAAATGTTTGTAGTTTGTATACTGCTTGACTCCACCCACCATCCACACATATTGACCCCGGAATGCTGGTGTTTTTAATACCTCAAAAGGTGCATTAGGTGAACACTTGAGCTCTAGCGGTTATGACAGAAATATTGGAACTTGTTTACTCCTTGACTCCACCCACTATCTGCACCCATGTCTATGTCCAATGCATCGGCTGATCCAAGCAGTTTATCATCTTATAACATTAACGATCACTGCTAGTTCAGAAGAAACTGAGTTACAGTAATTACAGCTTCATCCAGTAGGTTTCGGCATCTTGGAAAAGGTTACTGATGATTTGCTAAAGGTCAGAGAATGTTGTAGACAGATGCAGAAGGTTACAGAAGAAGTTTGCAGAATGTAAGACAGGGTTCAAAAAAAGGGACAGAAGGTTGCAGAGTTTTAGAGGTCAAAGAAGGTTTCAGAAGGTCGCGGAAGGGTGCAGAAGATTGCAGAATGTTGGGAAGACTGGACAAAGGCCACAGAAGTTAAAAAAGCAAAAAGCAAAAAAAAAAAAGCTTGCAGAAGGTCAGAAAGGCCAGAGAAGATTGCAGATTTTTTTTTCCAGAAGATCAAAGACCATTGCAGATGGTCATAAGTCACAGAAGATCACTGAAGACTGCAGAAGGTCACAGAGGATCAGTGAAGGTTGCAGAATCTTAAAGACCATTGCAGAAGGTGAAAGGGGCATACTAAGTTGCAGAAAGTTGGACATAAGGGTAAAGATACAGTAGGTCAAAGACTGTTGCAGAAGGTCAAAAAGGCCACCAAAGATCACAGAAAGTCACCAAGGATTGCAGAAGGTCAAAGATTCTTACGGAAATCCAAAAGTTCACGGTAGGTTGCAGAGGTTTGCAGAAGTCCAATGACCACTATAGAAAGTCAAAGAAAGTTCCAGAAGTTCAGTGAACACTAAAGGAGCTCACAGAAGGTTGGAGAAGGATACAGAATGTTGTAAAAATATTGCTGAAGGTCAAATACCATTTCAGAAGGTCACAGATCACAGAGGATCACCCAAGGCTTCAGGCCAAAGAGTGCTGCAGAAGATTAAAAAGAAAGCCACAAAAGGTTGCAGAGGATCAAAGACCATTACAGAAGATGACAAGTGACAGAAGTCTGCAGAAGGTCACTGAAGGTTCCAGAAGGTCACAGAGGATCAGTGAAGGCTGCAGAAATTTGAAGAATGTCGCAGAAGTTTGCAGAATCTCAAAGACCATCGCAGAAGGTGAAAAATGTTATAAAAGTAGGGATGCAGTAGGTCAAAGACAGTTGCAGAAGGTCACGGGAGGTTGCAGGAGCTTGAAGAAGGTCACGCAAGTTTGCAAAGAGTCAAGTGAAGCTGCAGAGGGTTTCAGAAGTTCAAAGATCATTGCAGAAGGTCAAAAAGGTTGTAGCAGATTGCAGAAAGTCCGAGAAGGTGGAAAGTCGATGAAGGACATTGTGGTATTCTCAGGATAAAAGACTAATACTATAAGGATGGAGGTCTTTTTTTTTATCTCGTGTCCAAACCTGCCGCGCCTCTCAGTTCATGTTTTAGGTCTCAGTGTGTAACGCTGATAAATGGCTGCGATTCCTCGGTGACAAATTGAGCAGAACATTCAGCACATGCATGCGTCTTCCTTTTATCTGCATCTGAACACCGGGACTAGCGTGACCGTCTTCTCCACTCCATTCCTCCTCCACGTCCTCCTCCTCCACGTCCTCCTCCTCTCCCTCCAGTGACGGCTCATTGCTCAATGCTTTCCTTTCCATCAGCTTTAGAATCTGCTCAAATGGCACTGAAGAACAAGCGTTCATCAATCAGCCGCTCCCACACCTTCCTCCTCCTCCTCCTCCCATCATTGAAAGCCTGACACGACGGCGTCAAACCCAGCCTTTTAGATCCTAATGGACACGCGTCTTCACGGAGATGTCCATTTTATTTCTGCACGTTCAGAAATGATTAGAAGCCTCATCAATCAAAATCCGCTTTAAACTTCAGCGCCGTTAACGGAAAACTCTGTTCCTGCGCATTTTCAAGCCCATCTGTATCCGTCACATCTGCAGTGTGCCATTACAATATGAAGATGAATCTGCGCCGAGGAAAAAAAATAAAAATAAATATATACAGTTCATGCCGAACTCACTTTAAATCGAAGTCTAAGAGCAGATGAATAAACATCCAACATGTGGCTATATGATGCAAAAATCTGAAGAAATCTCTGAATTTATTCTCAGCTTATGCAGTGGTTTCACATTTTTTTCCCCCCACGTGGTTCTTTCAGGTGATTAAACTGATCTGTGCGAAGCTAATCTGGTCGTGGATAGTCTTAATCACATCTATACTGTGAATTTGCGATTAATGAATCATTTGTAATCATTTTGAATGTTCTTCACATGAATTGTCCACAATTTTGGTCTCATCCATAAAACATTTTCCATGAGCTTTGTGTTTCGTCCACGTGATCTTCATCAAAGTGCAGAAGGGCAGAAATGTTCTTTTTAGAGAGCAGTGGCTTTCTCCTTGTAACCATGTCATGCACACCAGTGTTGTTCAGAGTTCTCCTGACGGTGGACTCGTGAACGTTTACATTAGCCAATGTGAGACAGGCCTTTAGTTGTGTCGAAGTTCTCCCGAGTTCCTCCGTGTCCTCGTGGACTATTACACGTCTTGCTCTTGGAGCGATGTTTGTTGGTCTCGACTCCTGTGGAGGGGAACAGTGGTGTTGAATTTCTACACAATCTACTCTGACTGTGGATCGATGGAGTCCAAACTCTTTTAGAGATGGTTCTGTGACCTTTTCCAGCCTGATGAGCTTCAACAACTATTTTTCTGAGATCCTCAGAAATCTCCTTTGTTCGTGCCATGATCCACTTCCACGTAGACGTGTTGTGAAGATCAGACTCTGATCGATCCCTGTTCTTTAAATAAAACAGGACTCACACCTGATCGTCATCCCGCTGACTGAAAACACCGTACTCCAATCTCACCTTCAGGTGAACTGCTAATCCTAGAGGTGCACATACTTTTACCCCTCACAGATCTGTAACATTGGATCGTTTTCCCTCGATAAATAAATGGCCGAGTCTAATATTTTAGTCTGACGTGTTTAATCGGGTTCTCTTCGTCTACTTTTAGGACTCGCGTGAAAATCTGACGCTTTAGATGATTTTCATTCAGAAGTTCTAAAAGGGTTCACAAACTTTCAAGCGCCACATCAGATCGTCAGAGAGCGGTACCGGACCGCTCCTCACTCGAGTCGGCATCGCGCAAGAAAAAACGTACAGGGTCAGGATCGTGTGCAGAATGAACCGAGACACGCCCCCTGCTTTCGACAAACTCCGCCCCTACGTAGTGTACGTCGCTTCTCACGCACGTCGTTTCTGTCGTCACGTCTGCGGTCTGAATACTGACGTGACGTCATTCCCGTGTGAAATCCTCACTCGAGCGCTGAAGCGTTTCAGCGTCAATACTGTGGAGAAGTAGTTCCGGTTATCTTACTCTCGGAGAAAGTAGTTCCTCGGAGCGATGCACGCGCAGCTTCTCTCTCTCTCTCTCTCTCTCTCTCTCTCTCTCTCTCTCTCTCTCTCTCTCTCCTCCCCCACACACACACACACACAAGTGTACACAGGAGAGAATTCAACAAGGCACGTTTTATGAAAAAGAAGCAGTGACGTTCACGGGAAGCGGAAAAAGGACAGAAATAAGCTACTTTGTTGCTACATGTTTCAACTATTATTATTATTTTTTTAAACAAATCTAATTTATATAATTAAAATTCAAATCTTTCAATCGAAAGGACTGCAAGCGAACCTAGACGACACGACGTTCGTACAAATTCATGGACAATTCACAGAATTCAGTTAGCGTTCGGGGGCGGAGTTATGGGCGGAGTTCCGTTCCATGTCCTCATTCGTTTGGAATCGCACGGTTCAGATTTGACACGAGCGCAGACTTCATTTCAGAGTGAATCGGATTATTCACAGTAAGGCGAGTCCCCGTGCCCATCGTGACGGTGGTGATTGTCCTGTAACGGCTCGTCCGCAGGTCTTTTGTTCCTCTCACGCCACAGCAGTCGTCCAACTATTACCACTTTTTAGTACTGGCAGAATGACACGGCAAACTTTTTTAAAATTTAGTGTTGCGTTCCATCACCAGACTCTTTTTTTCCCCTTTCTCTTGTAAATAATAATAATAATAATAATAATAATAATAATAATAATAATAATAAACAGCTCGTGATGTAACAGAGTAAACGCTGTAAACGTAAAGTTAAAGCTTTACACTGGAGACTCCTCCCATAAATGATAAACACCTCCTACAGCAACGTTCACCATATCAACTATTTATCAAATCTGTCGAGCGCGTGTCATACTGTGAACGAGCCGTTACCATGGAAACGATATCGTATCAGAACGAGCGCGTTAATATAAACCTGCGCTACTGTCAGAGCCGCTGTTATAGAGAATGAATCAGCACCTTCTGACCAATCAGGATCCAGAATTCAACATCAAGATGCATGAACTAGTGTAAATCCTGAGTGTGTGTGTGTGTGTGTTGAGAATGCTATTACATACATGGACACTAGGAGGCTCTGCCATCTCACTCACGCGCTCGTGTTCTCTCTCACGTTTTACATTTCAGGTCACAGAGCTTCAACAGCTTCCAGCCTTAAAACATACAGTAGAAGAAAACTTTCTCTGTCGTATCTACATTCGAATAGTTACAGCGCTGTGAAACGACCCCCCCCCCGAACATCCCGACTAGTCAGGAAGCCGGGGTCCGAGATGATGCAGCGCCGCTGGAGCAGACAGAGTTAACGGCCGTGAACCCCCGGGCCTTCTGATCAGTAACCGTCGCGTCCCCACTGCCCCAAGGACATTGGTGTCTTACTCCCTCGTCAGGACAAGGGCGTGAACTCGGGTCCACCAGCGATTTCACCTTTCCCTGTGCAATCTCTAGCGATTTCAAGCGAACTATTCTGGAAGAGCATTAGCGCCTGTGAAACAGAGAAGGGGACACGGCGTCCCCCGTGTGCACAGAGAAAGACCGAGCCAGGCACTCGGATCATCAGAAGATCCTCGGAGGTGAAGCCCGGGTCATATTTCGCTACTTCCAGACGGTTGTCGTGTAAGCATGTTCTATTCGCGGCGTCAACGACCACAGACGCAGTTTCGGGTCTTTGGTAAGTCTGGAAACGATCCACGTCAAGACGCGGTTCAGCAGCGGAGGGACAGAAGATATTTTTAACAGCGGGACAGAAGATGTGGACGCATGTTTTCGGTGGTTTTCTCAGCAGAGATTCTCAAACACGTGGGCAAACTCCAACACGTTCTCTTTTCGCGATCGTCGTGGTCGTCGTCACGAGCTGCAAAAACGATAATAATGCAAACTACGAGCTCGCGCTTAAACATATTACAGAGAAACCTTCAGTAACACCACAGAGTAACCCATAACAGTTTCTGCAACAAACATCACTTTCATACGGCCGTCTTTCCCTTTATTCCTCCACCTCAGATGCGCTGGACATCTGTACGGAGACATGCAGTTAGACGAAGACATCTCATCCTGCACACTGCTTTCTCCCGCTCTAACTCTTCACACAGTCGGCAGTTTTCCTCTCGTAAAGGTTATGAGCGTTATATTTAGCTCACTGCGCTCCACCTCGGTGATTTCAGTGAGGAACGGCGGTGGACACACGGTCTGCTTGCTGGGGTGTGAACGACAGGCACAGGAATAAACACCGAACACTACGGAATGACTCGGCGCCGGCGAGAAAGCGACTGCGTCAGACCTCAAGGGTGAGCACAGGAACGATGTTCTCCCCAGAGGGCATCAATAAACCATCAGCGCTGGAGAAGGCAGGAGCTGCGAGTCCCACCAGAAAGAAAGAATGACCGAAAGAAAGAGAGAGAAATCAGCAGCACTGAACGAAAGAAAAAGACAAAAGAAGAAAAAGGTGATGGACAAACTGAAAGAAAGAGAAACACAACTAACACCGACAGAAAGAGACAAAAGAAGAAAAGTGTCTTGTTCATACAGAGAAAGAAAGAAAGAATGGGCAAGAAAGATGAAAGGAAAGAAAGAACGTCAGTTTCTGTGTGGCTGAAATGGTGACTCCATACGGCACACGTTTTTAAATAGAGAATAAATACTCGTCTGTCACTTCATCCCTCGTTAGTGTGACTGTAGAGTTCGTGCTGTGTGAGAGAGAAAGAGTGTGTGTGTGTGAGAGAGAGAGAGAAAGAGAGAGTGTAAGAGAGTGAGTCAGAGAGAAACAGAGAGAGTGTGTGTGTGAGAGTCGGAGAGATTATTACAAATTAAACTCAATTACATTCATTATATTAAATGAACTGTGTAGAAACGTGTGGATTAAATAACGACACTCAGTTCAAATCTATAAATAAAGAGAAATTCAGCTGAACGAGTGCAGCAGCTCTGAAATGAAGAAAAAGAGTGTGAGAGAGAAAGTGAGAGACAGAGCAAGAAAGTGATAAACAGAGTGAGAGAGAGAGTGTGTGTGAGAGAGAGAGTGAGAGAGACAGAGTGAGAGAGTGATAGAGAGACAGTGAGAGAGAGAAAGTGAGAGTGTGTGAGAGAGTGTGTGTGAGAGAGTGTGTGAGAGAGTGTGTGAGAGTGTGTGAGAGAGAGTGAGAAAGTGAGAGAGAGAGAGTGGTAGAGACAGAGAGAGAGAGTGTGTGAGAGAGTGAGAGTGTGAGAGAGTGAGAGACAGAGCAAGAAAGTGAGAGAGAGTGAGAGAGAGAGTGCGTGTGAGAGAGAGTGAGTGATAGAGAGACAGAGTGAGAGAGAGTGTATGAGAGAGAGAGTGAGAGACAGAGCAAGAAAGTGAGAGACAGAGTGAGAGAGTGTGTGTGAGAGAGAGAGAGAGAGACAGAGTGAGAGAGAGATAGAGAGAGAGTGAGAGAGAAAGTGAGAGTGTGTGAGAGTGTGTGTGAGAGAGTGTGTGAGAGAGTGTGTGAGAGTGTGTGAGAGAGAGAGTGAAAGTGAGAGAGTGGGTAGGAGACAGAGAGAGGTGTGTGAGAGGTGAGAGTGTGAGAGAGTGAGAGACAGAGCAAGAAAGAGAGGAGAGGTGAGAGGGAGTGCGTGTGAGGAGAGAGTGAGTGATAAGGAACAGAGTGAGGGAGAGTGTATGAGAGAGAGAGTGAGAGACAGAGCAAGAAAGTGAGAGACAGAGTGAGAGAGAGTGAAAGTGATAGAGAGACAGAGAGTGAGAGTGATAGAGAGACAGAGACACAGAGAGTGAGAGAGAGAGAGAGAGAGAGAGAGAGACAGACACAGAGAGAGAGAGAGAGAGAGAGAGAGAGACCATGCTGAAGCCTTTCCCCTTACAAGGCCGTGGGAAATTGAAAGTATCTTGATTCCGGCTCATAAACGTGAATAAAGAGGAAGGTCACGTTTAGTGCTCAAGTGTGACAGAACAGAAGCTTGTGTTCCCTCCTCTGCACTTTACACAGAAATATCACCTGCTGGAAGAGGAATGTTTATAGATCTGTTTATGTAGAGTTATGTAGAGTGGAGTTATGTACAGTTATGTAGAGTCATGTATAGTAGAGTTATGTAGAGTTATGTATAGTAGAGTTATGTAGAGTAGTTATGTAGAGTTATGTAGTTATGTAGAGTTATGTATAGTAGAGTTATGTAGAGTTATGTATAGTAGAGTTATGTAGAGTAGTTATGTATAGTAGAGTTATGTATAGTAGTTATGTAGAGTAGTTATGTAGAGTTATGTATAGTAGAGTTATGTAGAGTTATGTATAGTAGAGTTATGTAGAGTAGTTATGTAGAGTTATGTATAGTAGAGTTATGTAGAGTTATGTAGTTATGTAGAGTTATGTATAGTAGAGTTATGTAGAGTAGTTATGTATAGTAGAGTTATGTAGAGTAGAGTTATGTATAGTAGTTATGTATAGTAATGTATAGTAGAGTTATGTAGAGTTATGTAGAGTAGAGTTATGTAGAGTAGTTATGTAGAGTTATGTATAGTAGAGTTATGTAGAGTAGTTATGTAGTCATGCAGAGTTATGTAGAGTAATGTATAGTAGTTATGTAGAGTTATGTATAGTAGAGTTATGTAGAGTAGAGTTACAGTGCCTTGCGAAAGTATTCGGCCCCCTTGAACTTTTCAACCTTTTGCCACATTTCAGGCTTCAAATATAAAGATATAAAATTTTAATTTTTTGTGAAGAATCACCAACAAGTGGGACACAATTGTGAAGTGGAACGAAATCTATTGGATATTTAAAACTTTTTTAGCAAATAAAAAACTGAAAAGTGGTGCGTGCAAAATTATTCGGCCCCTTTACTTTCAGTGCAGCAAACTCACTCCAGAAGTTCAGCGAGGATCTCTGAATGATCCAATGTTGTCCTAAATGACTGATGGTGATAAATAGAATCCACCTGTGTGTAATCAAGTCTCTGTATAAATGCACCTGCTCTGTGATAGTCTCAGGGTTCTGTTGAAAGCACAGAGAGCATCATGAAGACCAAGGAACACACCAGGCAGGTCCGTAATACTGTTGTGGAGAAGTTTAAAGTTTAGTAGAGTTATGTATAGTAGTTATGTAGAGTTATTTAGAGTAGTTATGTATAGTAGAGTTATGTATAGTAGTTATGTAGAGTTATGTATAGTAGTTATGTAGAGTAGTTATGTATAGTAGAGTTATGTATAGTAGTTATGTAGAGTAGTTATGTATAGTAGAGTTATGTATAGTAGTTATGTAGAGTAGTTATGTAGTCATGCAGAGTTATGTAGAGTAGTTATGTATAGTAGTTATGTAGAGTAGTTATGTAGAGTTATGTATAGTAGTTATGTAGAGTTATGTATAGTAGTTATGTAGAGTAGTTATGTATAGTAGAGTTATGTATAGTAGTTATGTAGAGTAGTTATGTAGAGTTATGTATAGTAGTTATGTAGAGTAGTTATGTATAGTAGAGTTATGTAGAGTAGTTATGTAGAGTAGTTATGTATAGTAGAGTTATGTAGAGTAGTTATGTAGAGTTATGTATAGTAGTTATGTAGAGTTATGTATAGTAGTTATGTAGAGTAGTTATGTATAGTAGAGTTATGTATAGTAGAGTTATGTATAGTAGTTATGTAGAGTTATGTATAGTAGTTATGTAGAGTAGTTATGTATAGTAGAGTTATGTAGAGTAGTTATGTAGAGTAGTTATGTATAGTAGAGTTTTGTATAGTAGTTATGTAGAGTAGTTATGTATAGTAGAGTTATGTATAGTAGTTATGTAGAGTAGTTATGTATAGTAGAGTTATGTATAGTAGTTATGTAGAGTTATTTATAGTAGTTATGTAGAGTAGTTATGTATAGTAGAGTTTTGTATAGTAGTTATGTAGAGTAGTTATGTATAGTAGAGTTATGTATAGTAGTTATGTAGAGTAGTTATGTATAGTAGAGTTATGTATAGTAGTTATGTAGAGTAGTTATGTAGTCATGCAGAGTTATGTAGAGTAGTTATGTATAGTAGTTATGTAGAGTAGTTATGTAGAGTAGAGTTATGTATAGTAGTTATGTAGAGTAGTTATGTAGTCATGCAGAGTTATGTAGAGTAGTTATGTATAGTAGTTATGTAGAGTAGTTATGTAGAGTTATGTATAGTAGTTATGTAGAGTTATGTATAGTAGTTATGTAGAGTAGTTATGTATAGTAGAGTTATGTAGAGTAGTTATGTAGAGTAGTTATGTATAGTAGAGTTATGTATAGTAGTTATGTAGAGTTATGTATAGTAGTTATGTAGAGTAGTTATGTATAGTAGAGTTATGTAGAGTAGTTATGTAGAGTAGTTATGTATAGTAGAGTTATGTATAGTAGTTATGTAGAGTTATGTATAGTAGTTATGTAGAGTAGTTATGTATAGTAGAGTTTTGTATAGTAGTTATGTAGAGTAGTTATGTATAGTAGAGTTATGTATAGTAGTTATGTAGAGTAGTTATGTAGAGTTATGTATAGTAGTTATGTAGAGTTATGTATAGTAGTTATGTAGAGTAGTTATGTATAGTAGAGTTATGTATAGTAGTTATGTAGAGTAGTTATGTATAGTAGAGTTATGTAGAGTAGTTATGTAGAGTAGTTATGTATAGTAGAGTTATTTATAGTAGTTATGTAGAGTAGTTATGTATAGTAGAGTTATGTATAGTAGTTATGTAGAGTAGTTATGTATAGTAGAGTTATGTAGAGTAGTTATGTAGAGTAGTTATGTATAGTAGAGTTATGTATAGTAGTTATGTAGAGTAGTTATGTAGAGTTATGTATAGTAGAGTTATGTATAGTAGAGTTATGTAGAGTTATGTATAGTAGAGTTATGTAGAGTAGTTATGTAGAGTTATGTATAGTAGAGTTATGTAGAGTTATGTAGTTATGTAGAGTTATGTATAGTAGAGTTATGTAGAGTTATGTATAGTAGAGTTATGTAGAGTAGTTATGTATAGTAGAGTTATGTAGAGTAGAGTTATGTATAGTAGTTATGTATAGTAATGTATAGTAGAGTTATGTAGAGTTATGTATAGTAGAGTTATGTAGAGTAGTTATGTAGTCATGCAGAGTTATGTAGAGTAATGTATAGTAGTTATGTAGAGTTATGTATAGTAGAGTTATGTAGAGTAGAGTTACAGTGCCTTGCGAAAGTATTCGGCCCCCTTGAACTTTTCAACCTTTTGCCACATTTCAGGCTTCAAACATAAAGATATAAAATTTAAATTTTTTGTGAAGAATCACCAACAAGTGGGACACAATTGTGAAGTGGAACGAAATCTATTGGATATTTTAAACTTTTTTAGCAAATAAAAAACTGAAAAGTGGTGCGTGCAAAATTATTCGGCCCCTTTACTTTCAGTGCAGCAAACTCACTCCAGAAGTTCAGCGAGGATCTCTGAATGATCCAATGTTGTCCTAAATGACTGATGGTGATAAATAGAATCCACCTGTGTGTAATCAAGTCTCTGTATAAATGCACCTGCTCTGTGATAGTCTCAGGGTTCTGTTGAAAGCGCAGAGAGCATCATGAAGACCAAGGAACACACCAGGCAGGTCCGTAATACTGTTGTGGAGAAGTTTAAAGTTTAGTAGAGTTATGTATAGTAGTTATGTAGAGTTATTTAGAGTAGTTATGTATAGTAGAGTTATGTAGTTATGTAGAGTTATGTATAGTAGTTATGTAGAGTAGTTATGTATAGTAGAGTTATGTAGTTATGTAGAGTTATGTATAGTAGTTATGTAGAGTAGTTATGTATAGTAGAGTTATGTATAGTAGTTATGTAGAGTTATGTATAGTAGTTATGTAGAGTAGTTATGTATAGTAGAGTTATGTATAGTAGTTATGTAGAGTAGTTATGTATAGTAGAGTTATGTATAGTAGTTATGTAGAGTAGTTATGTAGTCATGCAGAGTTATGTAGAGTAGTTATGTATAGTAGTTATGTAGAGTAGTTATGTAGAGTTATGTATAGTAGTTATGTAGAGTTATGTATAGTAGTTATGTAGAGTTATGTATAGTAGTTATGTATAGTAGAGTTATGTATAGTAGTTATGTAGAGTAGTTATGTATAGTAGAGTTATGTATAGTAGTTATGTAGAGTTATGTATAGTAGTTATGTAGAGTAGTTATGTATAGTAGAGTTATGTAGAGTAGTTATGTAGAGTTATGTATAGTAGTTATGTAGAGTAGTTATGTATAGTAGAGTTTTGTATAGTAGTTATGTAGAGTAGTTATGTATAGTAGAGTTATGTATAGTAGTTATGTAGAGTAGTTATGTATAGTAGAGTTATGTATAGTAGTTATGTAGAGTTATTTATAGTAGTTATGTAGAGTAGTTATGTATAGTAGAGTTTTGTATAGTAGTTATGTAGAGTAGTTATGTATAGTAGAGTATGTATAGTAGTTATGTAGAGTAGTTATGTATAGTAGAGTTATGTATAGTAGTTATGTAGAGTTATGTATAATAGTTATGTAGAGTAGTTATGTATAGTAGTAGTTATGTATAGTAGTAGTTATGTATAGTAGGTTATGTATAGTAGTTATGTAGGGGTTATGTATATTAGTAGTTATGTAGAGTAGTTATGTATAGTAGAGTTATGTATAGTAGTTATGTAGAGGAGTTATGTGTAGCTAGTTGTGTAGAGTTATGTAGAGTAGTTATTTTTATAGTAGTTATGTAGAGTAGTTATGTAGAGTTATGTATAGTAGTTATGTAGAGTTATTATATAGTAGTTATGTAGAGTAGTTATGTATAGTAGAGTTTTGTATAGTAGTTATGTAGAGTAGTTATGTATAGTAGAGTTATGTATAGTAGTTATGTAGAGTAGTTATGTATAGTAGAGTTATGTATAGTAGTTATGTAGAGTTATGTATAGTAGTTATGTATAGATAGTTATGTATAGTAGAGTTATGTATAGTAGTTATGTAGAAGTTATATTGTAGTAGTTATGTATAGTAGTTATGTAGGTTATGTATAGTAGTTATGTAGAGTAGTTATGTATAGTAGAGTTATGTAGAGTAGTTATGTAGAGTTATGTATAGTAGTTTGTAGAGTAGTTATGTATAGTAGAGTTTGTATAGTTATGTAGAGTAGTTATGTATAGTAGAGTTATGTATAGTAGTTATGTAGGTAGTTATGTATAGTAGTTTGTATGGAGTTATGTAGAGTTATGTATAGTAGTTATGTAGAGTTATGTATAGTAGTTATGTAGAGTAGTTATGTAGAGTTTTGTATAGTAGTTATGTAGAGTAGTTATGTATAGTAGAGTTTTATAGTAGTTATGTAGAGTAGTTATGTATAGTAGAGTTATGTATAGTAGTTATGTAGAGTAGTTATGTATAGTAGAGTTATGTATAGTAGTTATGTAGGTAGTTATGTATAGTAGAGTTATGTAATAGTTATGTAGAGTAGTTATGTATAGTAGAGTTATTTATAGTAGTTATGTAGAGTTATGTATAGTAGAGTTATGTATAGTAGTTATGTAGAGTAGTTATGTATAGTAGAGTTATGTAGAGTAGTTATGTAGAGTAGTTATGTATAGTAGAGTTATGTATAGTAGTTATGTAGAGTAGTTATAGTAGAGTTATGTATAGTAGAGTTATGTATAGTAGAGTTATGTATGAGTTATGTATAGTAAAGTTATGTAGGTAGTTATGTAGAGTTATGTATAGTAGAGTTATGTAGAGTTATGTAGTTATGTAGAGTTATGTATAGTAGAGTTATGTAGAGTTATGTATAGTAGAGTTATGTAGAGTAGTTATGTATAGTAGAGTTATGTAGGTAGAGTTATGTAAGAGTAGAGTTATATATAGTAGTTATGTATAGTATTATAGTAGAGTTATGTAGAGTTATGTAGAGTAGAGTTATGTAGTAGTTATGTGAGTTATGTATAGTAGAGTTATGTAGAGTAGTTATGTAGTCATGCAGAGTTATGTAGAGTAATGTATAGTAGTTATGTAGAGTTATGTATAGTAGAGTTATGTAGAGTAGAGTTACAGTGCCTTGCGAAGTATTCGGCCCCCTTGAACTTTTCAACCTTTGCCACATTTCAGGCTTCAAACATAAAGATATAAAATTTTAATTTTTTGTGAAGAATCACCAACAAGTGGGACACAATTGTGAAGTGGAACGAAATCTATTGGATATTTAAAACTTTTTAACAAATAAAAACTGAAAAGTGGTGCGTGCAAAATTATTCGGCCCCTTTACTTTCAGTGCAGCAAACTCACTCAGAAGTTCAGCGAGGATCTCTGAATGATCCAATGTTGTCCTAAATGACTGATGGTGATAAATAGAATCCACCTGTGTGTAATCAAGTCTCTGTATAAATGCACCTGCTCTGTGATAGTCTCAGGGTTCTGTTGAAAGCGCAGAGAGCATCATGAAGACCAAGGAACACACCAGGCAGGTCCGTAATACTGTTGTGGAGAAGTTTAAAGTTTAGTAGAGTTATGTATAGTAGTTATGTAGAGTTATTTAGAGTAGTTATGTATAGTAGAGTTATGTAGTTATGTAGAGTTATGTATAGTAGTTATGTAGAGTTATGTATAGTAGAGTTATGTATAGTAGTTATATAGAGTAGTTATGTATAGTAGAGTTATGTATAGTAGTTATGTAGATGTTATGTAGTCATGCAGAGTTATATAGAGTAGTTTGTATAGTAGTTATGTAGAGTAGTTATGTGATAGTATGTATAGTAGTTATGTAAGTAGTTATGTAGAGTTATGTATAGTAGTTATGTAGAGTTATGTATAGTAGTTATGTAGAGTTATGTATAGTAGAGTTATGTATAGTAGTTATATAGAGTAGTTATGTATAGTAGAGTTATGTATAGTAGTTATGTAGAGTAGTTATGTAGTCATGCAGAGTTATGTAGAGTAGTTATGTATAGTAGTTATGTAGAGTAGTTATGTAGAGTAGTTATGTATAGTAGTTATGTAGAGTAGTTATGTAGAGTTTGTATAGTAGTTATGTAGAGTAGTTATGTATAGTAGAGTTATGTATAGTAGTTATGTAGAGTAGTTATGTAGAGTAGTTATGTATAGTAGAGTTATGTATATGTAGTTATGTAGAGTAGTTATATAGTAGTAGAGTTATGTATAGTAGTTATGTAGAGTTATATATAGTAGTTATGTAGAGTAGTTATGTATAGTAGAGTTATGTAGAGTAGTTATGTAGAGTTATGTATAGTAGTTATGTAGAGTAGTTATGTATAGTAGAGTTTTGTATAGTAGTTATGTAGAGTAGTTATGTATAGTAGAGTTATGTAGAGTAGTTATGTATAGTAGTTATGTAGAGTAGTTATGTAGAGTAGTTATGTATAGTAGTTATGTAGAGTAGTTATGTAGAGTTATGTATAGTAGTTATGTAGAGTTATGTATAGTAGTTATGTAGAGTAGTTATGTATAGTAGAGTTATGTATAGTAGTTATGTAGAGTAGTTATGTAGAGTAGTTATGTATAGTAGAGTTATGTATAGTAGTTATGTAGAGTAGTTATGTATAGTAGAGTTATGTATAGTAGTTATGTAGAGTTATGTATAGTAGTTATGTAGAGTAGTTATGTATAGTAGAGTTATGTAGAGTAGTTATGTAGAGTTATGTATAGTAGTTATGTAGAGTAGTTATGTATAGTAGAGTTTTGTATAGTAGTTATGTAGAGTAGTTATGTATAGTAGAGTTATGTATAGTAGTTATGTAGAGTAGTTATGTATAGTAGAGTTATGTATAGTAGTTATGTAGAGTAGTTATGTAGAGTTATGTATAGTAGTTATGTAGAGTAGTTATGTATAGTAGAGTTATGTAGAGTAGTTATGTAGAGTTATGTATAGTAGTTATGTAGAGTAGTTATGTATAGTAGAGTTTTGTATAGTAGTTATGTAGAGTAGTTATGTATAGTAGAGTTATGTATAGTAGTTATGTAGAGTAGTTATGTATAGTAGAGTTATGTATAGTAGTTATGTAAGAGTAGTTATGTAGGGTTATATATGATATATGAGAGTTATGTATAGTAGTTATAGAAGTAGTTATGTATAGTGAGTTATGTATAGTAGTTATGTATTTAAGTGTTATATGTTTTAGTTTGAGTATGTAAGTAGTATTAGTAGAGTTATGTATAGTAGTTATGTAGAGTAGTTATGTATAGTAGAGTTATGTATAGTAGTTATGTAG
Source organism: Ameiurus melas (assembly GCA_012411365.1). Lineage (NCBI taxonomy): Eukaryota > Metazoa > Chordata > Actinopteri > Siluriformes > Ictaluridae > Ameiurus > Ameiurus melas. Next base: position 1,471,619 of record CM022767.1, read on the forward strand.
AGTAGTTATGTATAGTAGAGTTATGTATAGTAGTTATGTAGAGTAGTTATGTATAGTAGAGTTATGTAGAGTAGTTATGTAGAGTAGTTATGTATAGTAGAGTTATGTATAGTAGTTATGTGTATATATAGAGTTATGTATAGTAGTTATGATAGTTTGTGTAGTTAAGGAGTAGTTATGTATAGTAGAGTTATGTATAGTAGTTATGTAGGTAGTTATGTAGTAGTTATGTATAGTAGGTTATGTAGAGTAGTTATGTAGAGTAGTTATGTATAGTAGAGTTATGTAGATGTTATGTGTAGTTATGTATAGTAGTTATGTATAGTAGGTTATGTATAGTAGTTATGTAGAGTAGTTATGTGATAGTAGGTTATGTATAGTAGTTATGTAGAGTAGTTATGTATAGTAGAGTTAATTATAGTAGTTATGTAGAGTAGTTATGTATAGTAGTTAATATTAGTGAGTGTATAGTAGAGTTAGTTAGTTGTAGTTATGTATAGTAGAGTTATGTATAGTAGTTATGTAGAGTAGTTATGTAGAGTTATGTATAGTAGTTATGTAGAGTTATGTATAGTAGTTATGTAGAGTAGTTATGTATAGTAGAGTTATGTATAGTAGTTATGTAGAGTAGTTATGTAGAGTAGTTATGTATAGTAGAGTTATGTAGAGTAGTTATGTAGAGTAGTTATGTATAGTAGAGTTATGTAGAGTAGTTATGTAGAGTAGTTATGTATAGTAGAGTTATGTATAGTAGAGTTATGTATAGTAGTTATGTAGAGTAGTTATGTATAGTAGAGTTATGTATAGTAGTTATGTAGAGTAGTTATGTATAGTAGAGTTATGTATAGTAGTTATGTAGAGTAGTTATGTATAGTAGAGTTATGTATAGTAGTTATGTAGAGTTATGTATAGTAGTTATGTAGAGTAGAGTTATGTATAGTAGTTATGTAGAGTAGTTATGTATAGTAGAGTTATGTATAGTAGTTATGTAGAGTAGTTATGTATAGTAGAGTTATGTATAGTAGTTATGTAGAGTAGTTATGTATAGTAGAGTTATGTATAGTAGTTATGTAGAGTAGTTATGTATAGTAGAGTTATGTAGAGTAGTTATGTAGAGTAGTTATGTATAGTAGAGTTATGTAGAGTAGTTATGTAGTCATGCAGAGTTATGTAGAGTAATGTAGAGTTATGTAGAATAGTACAGCAGTCAGTATTTATAGATGAAATATAAAGCTATAGGATGTGTTTATGGATGGATGGAGGATGTGTTTATAGGAACTGCCCCAATGCTCCGCCCCTATGCCCCGCCCCTACTCGGTTACTGTTGCCTGTTGATGAAGCGGCGTTATGGTTAGCACACTGAAGTGTTTCATTCCTCCTACGCCTCAACAGTTTAACAACTATTACAATTACAGCTTTTTTTATTTTTAAAAATATCACTTATGTACATACTTCATTAATTCAAGGTTGTGAAATTTTCACTTACATTATAGCGGCATTATAGCGGTCACCAAGATGGCCGCTGAGTGGACGAGAAGAACTTTGACCAGCTTTACATTAAAAAAAGGTTGGGTAATTTCAGTAAAGGCAAAGACTGAACTAAGATTGAACAGATGGAAGAGTAAGTGAGCTTAAAATCAAAGGAAAGAGAGAAAGAAAGGTGAGCTTGAAAAGAAATCCAGAAAAATATAGAGATAATGACAAAAAGAGAAAAAGAGGAAGTGAGCTTAATAAAAAGAAAGAAAGCAAGCCACCGAGAGGACTGGAAGAACTTTGACAGTTTGTCCATTGCCAGCTTTACATGAACTAAAATGAGGAAGTTTTAGTAAAGACAAGCTGGTACTATAGTTCTCTGACATCTAGCTACACTACATGACCAAAAGTATGCGGCCACCCGACCATCAAACCCATGGGAGTCTACAACCCCAACTTTTCACGGCGTCCCAACTTTTTTGGAACAGGGTTGTAGATTCATTCCCCTGTTCTAATGACCTCCACTCTTCTAGGAAGGCTTTCCACTAGATTTTTGGAGTGTGGCTTCTAATTCTCTGATCTCAGGCTGGATGAATATCATTTTTCTCCCACACTTCAGAGGGAAATCACGGCCCATGATGCAACGCTAGTCAAGGCATCAGAGTGACGCAGACGAACAGCCGCAGAGGCCCCGAGTGCTCAGGAGAGAGCGATAGAGTTGTAGAGAAAGTGCACCGGGCCAGCCGGCAGCACGGGCTGATCATTATCCCCACGTCAAGATGAAGGATATTTTGGAACGAAACGAATCTGCGGTGGTCAGTAACGTGCCGACGGCAGGACGAGTCACGCCCACATCAGCACAGCCGCTCCGATCCTCCCCCCTGCTGAGCCTTAAAGGAGACTCATTAATAACACCCCGCCGTTCTGCCTCCCTGAAAAAAGCTCCTGCAGAGGCAAAGACCAACCACAGCAATTCAGACCAAAAACCATTCGTCTTCCAGCCTCGGCCTCGAGGAAGCTGCCAGCACCTCGGATTGAGGTCTCTTTCACAGAGAGAGTTTCAACCTTTCAGCATTAAGAGAAATGAAGAGTTGAGCAAGGTGAAGGAATGAGAGAAAGGTAGGGACTTTTAGCCTTGCCAGTTGAATTCATTTCCACTTCAACATCCTAAAACGTGGTGTAAATTTCATAAGGTCTAAGGTGACTGGAATATACCAACAAAGCCCTTTAAATGAAACAGATCAAATCTATCAATCGTTTATTTATATCTGGATTCAGCCGACCAGCTGACTACAAGTTTGAGTCACGTCTCGGGTCTCTGGGCTACAAGCTTGAGTCACGTCTCGGGTCTCTGGGCTACAAGTTTGAGTCACGTCTCAGGGTTCTGGTTACAAGTTTGAGACGTCTGGGTCTTGGGCTACAAGCTGATAGTCTGGCCTGGTAAATGTATTGACAAGTTTTATCTGAGTCATCAAGCGGGTCTGCAACTGGGCTGGCTACAAGTTAGTCACGTCTCGGGTTCTGGTACAAGTTGAGTCACGTCTCGGGTTTGGGCTACAAGTTTCGAGTCACGTCTGGTCTCTCTCAAGTTCGTCACGTCTCGGGTCTCTGCTCAGTCGGTCACGTCTCGTCTCTACAAGTTCAGTCACGTCCTGGTCTCTCTCTTCTCTGTGTATGCAGGTCGTGGCAAGTCAGTTCAAGTTTTTACACGTGCTTCTGAGGCAAGTCTCAATGCTCTAAGCGGGTGGTTTTAATGTTATGGCTGATCGGTGTATATAGGTTTTATATACATGTCATCTTATCTAGCGCTTTTGAACGGTCCATTAGAGCGAATAAACGGGGATCATTAGGATTAGAGCTGAAACGTTGGAGACATTTATCCCAGCATGTGATTTTTGTGTATAAAAGACTGAAATCTGGCACAGAGAGCTTTTGCTTTCATACGCAACAGAAACGAGTAGAAACAGGAAAAAGCTGCGTTAAGAAGTCGTTTAAAACAAGTATTCTTTATTAAACATTGGATAAACTAACTGACGAACGGTCTTATAAACTGTACACAAATCTGCAGTAAGGCATTGTTCTCTAAAAATAGTGTCTCCAGTGTAAAGCCATTCGGCACAAAAAAAGTCAAATATGAAGCCACTCCCGTGTGTATTTTTGCAACACCACGGGCCTCTTCAGGATACACACACACACACACACAACACACGCTCTCACACACGCACAAATCCGGTCCGTTTCCCAATGCTTTGGATACTTTATATTCTGTACAAAAGTAGTGTATTAAACTGAGAAAGAAAAAAAAATAATTAAAATAAAACCACGCCCATTTCGGCTCGAGTTCACCACACCCGAGTGCACGCACACACAAAGGCACTTATCGAACAAGGTACTGGTGAGAACCTCGGATATCTATCGGCTATTTAAACACAGTGCAAACACGCGCCGAGATCGTGGTCATGTCCCCCAAAAACACCAACAATGCAGGGAAAAACCCCCCAAAACTGGCACCAAAGAAAACTTAGCACTTTATTTTACAGTACCGTAAGCACTCGGGGTTTAAGAATTACAAGTAGATTTCCCGTAAGCAATTTCATCATCGGAATTTAAAAGGCTACACGATGCTAAGATGCAACAAATAAAATATATATATATATATTACTTATAATTACTACACATGAACTCGTTATGATTATTAGAACTAAAGCGCCGTTTACTTTCGCACAGACCTTGCAGTTTCCAGACCTTACTCGTAACTACTACATAATTATTTATTCGATACTAGACTGTGATACTGTAAAATAAAGCGCTACCGGTAAAGTAGCTTCAATAAAGAGTAGCGATAACGTCCTAAAACTACGGCGACTTTAGAATTTAATCCACTGTGGATAAACTCCAAGCTTGACCGTAGACGTCCCCGAACCCCGTGTTAACGGAACTCTACAGCTCTGAAATCCGGTAATCCGCTAAACGTCTTAAAACCAAACACCACCGGCACACCTCGACGCGATGCGGCTGGACGAAGGACAAAAATCTTACAGAACGATCGTAACAGTTCCCTCGAATCCTGTGTTCATAATGCGTTATAATGCGTGAACGGTGTGTCGTAATGCCCGGTGTAAGCCTGTTCTAGTTATCGATACACACCCAATACTTCATAAGGTTAGCTTACATAATGCCTGGTAACGTCTGTTCGTGACGTAAAGCATTATAACACAAGCGCCGGAACGGTTATAACACTTGACATACGCCGGTGATAGTTATAAATACACGCATAATGCATACATAAAAATTCTGAATCTGTTCTTGTGTAACGCACTGTGAAACGAGCTCACAAGGAACAAGCTGGTATTGGTTCAAGGTATAATAATGCATTATAAAGGAGTAGACTTGCGTAATACTTTAGGCAACGACTTCATATGTGTCACGGGACATAAAACGAGATCTGTTCATGTCGTGATGCGTTATAACACGAGCTCTGGCATCGACTCTAGATAAAACAACGCACTGTATAGTTCACACGGAACGGTATGAAGCCTGACCTTATGGTTACGGAGACATTATACTTCAGGGAATGACTTCGTAAGGTCAGGTGACATAAAACATAACATCTGTTCAAGTTTCTAGGTTTAATGATGCATTATAAAAGCACAGGTGATCCGTTATAATACCGGAACAATAAAACCTGTCCGTTATAGATGCATCCATAACACTTTAGGAAGCGACTTCATAACGTCCGCTCACGTTGTAGTGCATTATAACACTCTGGTATGCTCTCTGAACATAATAATGCGTTGTAGAAGTATAAAACGATACGCGAATGCTCGACATAAGACTGTGATAAAACGTCTAAAACGTTAGGAAACCACTTCATAACGTCAGCTGACATAGCACCATCTCGGTTCACGTTGCAGTGCGTTATAACAGATGATGTGTTACGCCATGTTATGAAGCCTGACATAGCAATCGATACTCGCGCAATGCTTTAGGAAAGCAGTTCATTGTGTCAGGTGACATAACACAACACGTTGTAATATCTGTTGTGACGCGTTATAAAAGCAGCTCTGGTATAGCTTCTAGATAACGTCACGCATTATAAAGCATGGCTCACGTGTTATGCCTTCATAACGTCAGGTTATAGAGCGCTAAAATCTGTTCATGCTGGAACGCATTACAGTCCAACCCTTACAGTTTAGAGATATAAGGATGTGTTCTGTATCGTGACATTACAGCCATATTCTCCTGCTTTATAAAGTGTTATGCATGTTAGAAAGTACAAATAGCATCATCATTATGCAGTATACATAATACCTTATAACACGCTGTATTGGTGATTACACGTTATAAGAACTTTGCATTAGAAGGTATTACGTAGTACGCGTGTTAAAAAGCACTGTCTGTTGAACTTCATTTATTAGGAATAATACACAATATCGCCAGGCATTATATAGCATACATAATCCTACGTGAAGCCTCGTGCTTTATGGCTGATTGTCCCGGGTGTTACGAGGTGTTATGAATGCTATATGACGCGCTGAACAGCGCACGTCACCGTAGCGGTTTACTGCGCTGCCTCACGTCCGGTACGATAAGGTATTACGGATGCTATATGACAGGTTTATGAACGCATTACGAACACAGGACTCACGGGAGAACAAGTTAGCACCTCATTTTCGTATTATTTCCATACATTTATTTCTGGCTGCACAAACGTCGGGCCTGATTTTAAAAAAAATAAATAATAAAAATAATAATGAAAAATAATAAATCAGGAAAACGTGTCGCGGGTTTATAAAATAAATGCAGCACGATAAAAAACGGTAAACAGCGAGCGACCTGGAACGTGTTTACGGATCAGGTTTAGTGCTTCATGTACGGAAATACGACAACTTGACACCTAATAACAACAACAACAACAACAACGAACAACGCTAGCCCGACATGGCTTAGACGAATAAATTTGCATACAATAATAATAATAATAATAATAATAATCTCTCTGGTCATGTTATTGATCATGTAGAAATGAAAAGGTATTGCGTTATAAATAAACAGTATCAGTTTAATCCAATTCCCAAAAATAACAAAAAGGCTCTATAAAACCAGGGGCTGTTTCTGATCTAAAAAATAAGCAGCATGAATATTCATGAGATGCATCTTTGGTATGAATACCATCCAGAAAATGATGTGTGTGTGTGTGTGTGTGTGTGTGTGTGTGTGTATAAAAACAAACACACAAACAAACAAAAAAAAGATGGCAAAATATTTGCAATAAAGGTGATTTTAGCATTTTCTGGAAAGAGTGCGAGTGGTGACATATTTCACTTCCGAGCTCTAGACTAAGTTGTGTATGTAGTGCGCTAATGGAAAAGAAAACGCATCAATTATTCATTACAGTGTGTGTGTGTGTGTGTGTAAGACTCACTAAAAAAGTGAATAATTCCAGGAAAACTTTATGTAAAAGTGTTAACGTTGTGCTGGAGAATGTGCGTGTGTGTGTGTGTGTGTGTGTGTGTGTGTGTGTGTGTTAACGCTCCGGGTCCAAATAAATAACAGCTAAGATAAAGGAATGTAATGTCTCTGGAGGAAATGAGCTGGGAATATTTTTTTCCTGGTAAAAACATACGGTTAAGACCATCCAGTTCATGTGTGTATTCATCTCTACTCTCAAAAAACAAAACAAAAACTTTATTCTGAAAAAATCTGTACACGTCTAAAACATATATATATATATATATATATATATATATATAATAAAAATGTATATAATAGTACCCATCTATAGCTTCATAAAATAATTCTGAAAAATAGAATTAAAAAATTTGGACGTGCAAATTCGGACCGGAATCCTCTCGCCGGCATCACGACCCCGAACTCGGTTCTCGGAGACGCTTGGGCGTCAGGTTCACCGAGACGTCGCAACTCGTTTTGTACGTGATGCCCGGAGGACCGCCGCTAGGGGGCGCTACGAGCTGCACGCTGTCTGTGTGAGGCGGCAGCGGCGTGGACGTGAGCACGCCGGGCTCAGGCTGATGCTGATCTTTGGTGTACGGTAGTGTGCTGCTCTCGCTAGGTCCGTGTGGAGAGTTCTGGGAGTTCCGCGCCACGTGGTTCTCCGTGTTCCTGGAACTCCGGGACGTGTCCTTCATCTCCATGCTCTTGGTCACGCCGGGATCGGCGGCCCTGGGCTTGTGCTTGGCGTGGGTGGGGTACAGGTTTGTGCGAGTGGAGCTGCAGGGCTTGAGGAAAGGTCTGCAGAAAGGGAAGAGCTTGGCCTGGTTCTGGTGCAGCAGGTGTCTGCGCAGCTCGGGGGCGAATCTGTCCAGCTGACGGCCCACCTGCACCGGGCTGGGGAACAAGGAACCCTGACACGCTCGGTAGAAATATCTGGAACACAAACGCAAAAGTCAAACCGAGGCTGGACGATATGACGCTAAGATCATAATACACGAGATCGCAATATAATTATTACCTAACCATTCTTTTCCCCCCCATTAGTTTATTTTTGCTCCTGGCCTGTGAGCAAATTTGCAATTTGGACCATTTAGCTCCACCTACTTAGAGTCGGTACTAATTTGCATAAATATGCATAAACCCACTTTTGGGAACTAGCCCTAGAATTTTTGTGCTAGAATCTTCTCAATCCTGGTGTCAAAGGACTCAGGACAGTTTCTCCCTCAATATCCGTTGAGATTTATGAACAATGTAGCCGCAAACTGCCAATCAATTCTGATGGGGCGGGGCCTAAGTCATTCAAACAGCTGTCACTCATCGATTGGTCCATCGGTGATGTCCACGAGGCGGGGTTAAGGATGGTGAGACGTACCTGGGCAGAAGAGCAGTGATGGGCGTGACGACACACAGCAGGTAGAAGAGAGGATCTCCCAGAAGTCTCTGCATGGTCCAGTAGGGGTTGGAGGGGGAGTAGCAGGTGGGGCAGGAGGCGTTGTAGCACAGAGCCACGGTGAAGAACAGCCCCACGCTGAACGCTATGGACACCCAGTTCATCCACGTCTGAGAAACAGAAAGGGTCTTACTGCTTTCAGATATACGCGTTTCTGTTAAAACGTGTTTAAATTAGAACGACACACGCACGCACGCACGCACGCACGCACACACACACACACGCACGCACGCACGCACAGGCACACCAACGTAAACTGTGAGCAGTAAGAGGAAATACTGAGCTTCACGTAAAGAGGAGAATTAAAAAAAGAAAAACAATAGTAAGAATGAAAAAATGAGGGAAGGACGGTGAGAAAGGAAAATGGGAACAAGAGAAAGAAGGAATCAAAAAAAGGATAAAGGCAAAAAGAAAGTGAGAAAGGGAGAACAGGGGAAAGGAAAGGGACATGAAAGAAAAAAGAAAGAAGAGAAGAGAAAAAATATGAAAGGAAGTTAAAGAAATGCAGAGCAAAGGAAAGGAAAAGGGAAGAGAAAAAGGGTGAAAAGGGAGCGAGGGAGGGAGGAGGGTGGAAAGAGGGCAGAAAAAAAACAGGAAAACAATAAGAAAAAAGAGAAATAAGAGTAATTGATCAAATAAATGTAGAGAGGAAGGAAGAAAAAAGAGAGAATAAAGAAAGAAAGAAAGAAGTAAAGAGAACAATTAAAAGAAAATGGGAAAGAAAGAGGGAAAGGAGAGATGAAAGACAAAAGCAAAGATAAAGCGTGAACAAAATTATGAAAACCTGAAAAAGGAGAAAAAAAGTCAAAAATAGAGAGAAAAGAGGGGGGAGGGAGAGGGGGGGGGGGGGGGGGGGGGGGGGGGGGGGGGGGGGGGGGGGGGGGGGGGGGGGGGGGGGGGGGGGGGGGGGGGGGGGGGGGGGGGGGGGGGGGGGGGGGGGGGGGGGGGGGGGGGGGGGGGGGGGGGGGGGGGGGGGGGGGGGGGGGGGGGGGGGGGGGGGGGGGGGGGGGGGGGGGGGGGGGGGGGGGGGGGGGGGGGGGGGGGGGGGGGGGGGGGGGGGGGGGGGAGGGGGGGGGAGGGGGGGGGAGAGAGAGAGGAGAGAGAGAGAGAGAGTCAGGATGTAAAGTGTTATGACCTTTTTTCAGATGAACATGCATCTGTATCACTCTGTGTGTGTGTGTGTGTGTGTGTGTGTGTTACCTGTCAGGGTGATGCATTGCTGTGTACTATCTCCTGATTCAATCCAATCAATCCTGCATCTATAAACATCCTGAACCTGCTCCACACCCTATTCAATACACAACATTCCCTACACACAACATTCCTACGCTATTCCTAAACCTCCTTATACACAATATTCCTCTAAACATTCCTATACCCAACATTCCTACACACAACATTCCTACTAACTACATTCCTTATACACACATTCCTACACTAATATTCTAACACAATTATTCCTATACACACATTCCCACTTATTCCATACACAACATTCATACTAACCTTTCCTAACTCATTTCACCTACATAACATTTCCATACTTCCTATTCATACCCAATACACTACATTCCTACACAACACCACACATTATTCCTTACTAACATTTCCTGCTATTCCTATACACAACATTCTACACAACATTCCTACCGCTATTCCTATACACTACATTCCTACACCTCCTACACACACATTCTCTGTACACATTTCCTACTGCTATTCCTACACACATTCTTACTACTATTCTTACACAACATTCCCTACTCCCTATTCTCTACACAACATTCCCTACTCGCTATTCTCTACACAACATTCCCTACTCGCTATTCTCTACACAACATTCCCTACTCGCTATTCTCTACTCGCTATTCCCTACACACTACGCCCTACACAACATTCCCTACTTGCTATTCCCTACTCGCAATTCCTATACACAACATTCCCTACTTGCTATTCCCTACTCGCTATTCCCTATACACAACATTCCCTACTCGCTATTCCCTACACAAATATTCATTCATCTTTAGTAAGTAACCTCTTGATCCTGGTCACAGCCGTGGTAGATTCAGAGTCTATCCCAGGAACAACGGGTGTGAGGCAGGAATACAAGATGGGATCCCAGTCCATTAGACACACACACACACACACACACACACACACCTAAGGGCAATTTAGTGTCGCTATTCCACCTACATGTTTTTGGGAGGTTGGAGAAGTCTGCTACAGTCTGCTTTACTGAGACACTGAAACCCACAGGTATTGTAAGAGAGACCTAGAAGTGTACAGAAAAAGAAGGAAAATGAAAAAGAAAGAGGGAGAACGAAATGAAGGAGGAAAAAAAAGAGAGAAAACCTAAAGAAAGAAAGTTCAATGTTGAGTTACAGTAAGACATTAGCAGAGTGAAGACACATCAGGAGAAAGAAGGGTTCTCAGCCTCTTAAAGCGGTTCTAAAAGAGAACCCTCTCTGATCAGAGCAGGGCAACTGTCTGTGTTGAAAGGTTCTATATAGAAGGAGAACCCACAGAACCCTCTTCTTAAGTGTTGTAGGATTTAGAGGGCTTGGCCGTGTGCGTCCTCACCCAGGTTTTGGTTTCGATGCCGAGCTGCAGCAGGATGGTGAGGAGGGCGAGCGTGGTGATGGGCGTGCCCCAGCTGAACAGATCCACATCCGAGTCAGCGTACGCCTGGGACAGAGACCAGGAAACAAATAGCAAGCAACAACAACAACAACACAATGTATTGTCTATTATTGTTTATTAAAGAGAACACATAAACGTGTTAATGAAAACGGAAAATCGACTCACAAAGTAAGGGATGAAAAAACAGATGAGACTTTGGTAGAAGGCATCGATCATATTCATCCAGAACATGTACGGCTTATATTCCTGAAAAAACAAACAAAACAACACGGTTCACACGACAAAGAAAACCATTAATCAAGAAATACATCTAGAAACGAGGAAAGAAAGAAAGTGAGAAACTAACGACTCAAGGAATAAAGAAGAAAGAGAAATGAAGAAGGAATGGAATTCTGACAGAAGAACGTCCAGACATCAGGATTTTAGGGTTGAACACATCGGGGGAAACAAACAGGCGAGCGGAAGATTCACAACACACGGATAAATAAGCAGAACTTCATCATGCCCCCGGCAGCTCTGTAATGGAGCGCAGTGTTGTGTCGTTACGGTGTTGTGGTTTATGTTGTATAGTGTTGTGGTGTGTTATGTTGTTACAGTGTTATATCGTTATGGTGTCATGGTATGTTGTGATGTTGCAGTGTTATTACATTATTGTGGTGTTATAGTATTACACTGTTGTGGTGTTATATTGTTGGGTTGTGTTACGTTGTTAAAGTGTTATGATGTTGTAGTGTTGGTGTGTTGTGGTGGTATGTTGTGTTATGTTATGATGTGTTGTGGTATTATGATGTTGCAGTGTTATGTTGTGGTGTGTAATGATGTTATGAAGTTGTGTTGTTACGTTGTGTTATGATTTTGTGTTGTGGTGGTATGCTGTGTTGGTATGTTATGTTATGATGTTGCAGTGTTATGTTGGTGTGTTGTGGTGTTGTGTAATGATGTTGCAGTGTGATGGTGTGTTATGATGTTGTGTTATGATGTTGCAGTGTGATGTTGGTGTCTTGTGGTGCTGTGTAATGATGTGTTATGATGTTGCAGTGTGATGGTGTGTTGTGGTGTTGTGTAATGTTGCAGTGTGATGGTGTGTTGTGGTGTTGTGTAATGTTGCAGTGTTGTTGGTGTGTTGTGGTGGTATGTTATGATGTTTTATGATGTTGCAATGTTGTGGTGCTGTGTTATGATGTTGCAGTGTGATGGTGTGTTGTGGTTGTATGTTATGATGTGTTATGATGTTGCAGTGTGATGTTGGTGTGTTGTGTTATGATGTTGCAGTGTGATGGTGTGTTATGGTGTTGTGTAATGTTGCAGTGTGATGGTGTGTTGTGGTGCTGTGTTATGATGTGTTATGATGTTGCAGTGTGATGTTGGTGTGTTGTGGTGGTATGTTATGATGTTGTGTTATGATGTTGCAGTGTTGTGGAGTGTTATGATGTGTTATGATGTTGGTGTGTTGTGGGGTGTTATGTTGTATTATGATGTTGCAGTGTGATGGTGTGTTGTGGTGGTATGTTATGATGTGTTATGATGTTGGTGTGTTGTGGGGTGTTATGTTATGGTGTGTTGTGTTGTGGTGTTGTGTTATGATGTTGTAGTGTGATGTAGGTGTGTTGTGGTGTTGTGTTATGTTGTGTTATGATGTTGCAGTGTGATGTTGGTGTGTTGTGTTATGATGTTGCAGTGTGATGTAGGGGTGTTGTGGTGTGTTATGATGTTGCAGTGTGATGTTGGTGTGTTGTGGTGTTGTGTTATGATGTGTTATGATGTTGCAGTGTGATGGTGTGTTGTGTTATGATGTTGCAGTGTGATGTTGGTGTGTTGTGTTATGTTGTGTTATGATGTAGGTGTGTTGTGGTGTTGTGTTATGATGTTGTAGTGTAATGTAGGTGTGTTGTGGTGTTGTGTTATGTTGTGTTATGATGTTGCATTGTGATGTAGGGGTGTTGTGGTGTTGTGTTATGATGTTGCAGTGTGATGTTGGTGTGTTGTGTTATGTTGTGTTATGATGTAGGTGTGTTGTGGTGTTGTGTTATGATGTTGCAGTGTAATGTAGGTGTGTTGTGGTGTTGTGTTATGTTGTGTTATGATGTTGCAGTGTAATGTAGGGGTGTTGTGGTGTTGTGTTATGATGTTGCAGTGTGATGTTGGTGTGTTGTGGTGGTATGTTATGATGTTGGTGTGTTGTGGTGTTGTGTTATGATGTTGCAGTGTAATGTAGGGGTGTTGTGGTGCTGTGTTATGATGTTGCAGTGTGATGTTGGTGTGTTGTGGGGTGTTATGATGTTGCAGTGTAATGTAGGTGTGTTGTGGTGTTGTGTTATGTTGTGTTATGATGTTGCAGTGTGATGTTGGTGTGTTGTGGGGTGTTATGATGTTGCAGTGTGATGTAGGGGTGTTGTGGTGTTGTGTTATGATGTTGCAGTGTGATGTTGGTGTGTTGTGGTGGTATGTTATGATGTTGGTGTGTTGTGGTGTTGTGTTATGATGTTGCAGTGTAATGTAGGGGTGTTGTGGTGCTGTGTTATGATGTTGCAGTGTGATGTTGGTGTGTTGTGGTGGTATGTTATGATGTTGGTGTGTTGTGGTGTTGTGTTATGATGTTGCAGTGTAATGTAGGGGTGTTGTGGTGCTGTGTTATGATGTTGCAGTGTGATGTTGGTGTGTTGTGGTGGTATGTTATGATGTTGGTGTGTTGTGGTGTTGTGTTATGATGTTGCAGTGTAATGTAGGGGTGTTGTGGTGCTGTGTTATGATGTTGCAGTGTGATGTTGGTGTGTTGTGGTGGTATGTTATGATGTTGGTGTGTTGTGGTGTTGTGTTATGATGTTGCAGTGTAATGTAGGGGTGTTGTGGTGCTGTGTTATGATGTTGCAGTGTGATGTTGGTGTGTTGTGGTGGTATGTTATGATGTTGGTGTGTTGTGGTGTTGTGTTATGATGTTGCAGTGTAATGTAGGGGTGTTGTGGTGCTGTGTTATGATGTAATAGTGTTATTACGTTGTTGTGGTTCTGGGACAGTAAAGTCAGTGGGATGAGACAGGGAACAGTTGTGCCGTTCCAGGTTAATTGCTCAGTGCTGGATGATCACAGCGTTCGCTCGGAGATTATTGGCTTCTAATGATCCCGCAGAGTCAGAGCTCGGGATTGTTTATTCTTTTGTTTACTGAAACTCACGACAGGATAAAAAGACGACAACAGGAACACGGAGAGGGGGAACAGAAGAGAGGAGGAACTCAGCGCACACACACACACACACACACACACACACACACACACTCAGAATCTGAGAACAGCGCAAACACCGCTTCCATGTACTGTACTCTAATTATTTATGGCCCGATTGTTCGTCTGTTCATTTACCCAGCTATTCCTCACATTAACCAGGGCCTGGTTCTTTATCCAGCGCTTTATAAGAAACTAAAATACGAATAAAAACCCCCTCTTACTAATTGTGCTGATTCCAAACTGGATTAGAAAATCTACACCGAGTTCTCTCTCAGATACGCGAAAGAACTGAGACCGGAAACCACGAGCACCAAGAAAGAAAACCCATACAAAAAGACATTTTTAGAAAGAAAAAAAAAAAGATTGAAAGAAAGAAAAGTGAGATTTAACTGAAAGAGAATATATATATTATATATATATATATATATATATATATATATATATATATATATAAATATATAAAAATAAATAAATAAAATTTAGAAACACAAACATAAAATAAATAAATGAAAGAAAGGAAGAAAAAGATTAACGATTGAAAAAAAATAATAAAAAAAAGAAAAGAAGAGAGCGTGTAAGGGAAAGAAAATGTAATAAACAACTGCATTCATATGAAGAAAGAAAAATAATGGAAAAAGAAATTTTTAAAACAAAAAAGTTTAGGCGTGAGACAGAGCTCCGTGTTCCTGAATACCGCGATACAGAATAGCGGGGAGACGAATTTGCTGCTCGTAGCGTGTATCGCGATATTTCTGTGTAATATTCGTTATGAGGGAGTTCGATGTCCTCGTACACACTAGGTGGTGGAGGCGGGGTTCCAGGTAAGATTCAGAGCAGGACGTTTGCGAGTGGGAACCGAACAGCCTCGACAGGTAGCTTAACAGGTAAGCTCCCGAAGGTATTTACCGTAAACCTGCGTATACTCGTGCAGTCGGGTTTCCGCCACAGCCGGCCTGACCTCGCTCTGGAACACGAGTGCTGTGCTCGATGCGAGGCGCGCTCACGTCTAAAACCATTCAGAAGCACATCACGTGCTGTGACGTGACCAGAAGCTCATTTCAGAGCGATGAGGAAATGTACGGAATCACACGGCGAGTGTTTTCCGGATCTGTACGGTGAAACAGGTAAGTGTGACGCGCTCGAGCGTTCAGGTGGAGGAGGAGCTGACGTGAGGACATGAAGAATGTGATGTCTACTGCAGTGTCTGGCAGCTCTTTCCATCACGCTAGCGTCTGAAAACGAGTCTGACTCTAAACTAGCCGAGTGGGATTGGATAGTCAGATCGCGACGTGCAACCCGCGGCTCTGAAAGCGCTCCTTCACACAGCCTTTGGTTTAACTTTAAAGAACAAGAAAGCTCAGCAGGAGTGGGATTAAAAAACATCTACGTCTAACGCTTTATACAAAGTGATATTGTAGAGTTAAGCAAAAACGAAAAAACCTTTTCCACGGCGTAGTCTTATGGAACGTTTCTCGGCTTTCTGTAACGTCTGCCTCAGAGTCTCAGACGTCTAAGCCGACATCCCCACTAGTGAATGAGTCACTCCGCTAGTCGGTGGAACCCGTAACGTTAGAAGTGAAGCGTACCTCCGAGTTCTGTCCGTTCGTATAGAGCTGAGGTAGTTCCTGCAGGGTCTCCGCGGACACGTCTTTGTCCAGCGTGGCGGTGATGAGCTGCGGGAACGCCGAGAACATCAGGTTGAAGAAGATCAGATACCACTGATCGATCATGGCTGAGCCGGAGAACCCGCAGTAGAACTGATACCAGAAGATCAGCGCCACAAACATCTGAGCAGAGGACAAATAATAATAATAATAAAAACATACGGATGATTCATTCATGGTTCCGCATTCAGATGATTATAAAGCAGTGCATCTTCATTACGCCGAGACACGGCGATGCATCATGATTAATAACAGAGCGTATAGAGGTCACTACAAACACTTATTCTAAACAACCGAGACGCAAAGCCATCAATTCTGTACATAATCACCTCCATGGAACAAGCAAGGTGTCGGGAGTTATCGCCTCACATCTTTCAGCACAAAAGAAGGTTTGGTTGCTATGAGTTACAGGTCGACTGATTGAGCTGCTTTGCAAAATCCACAGCGAATGGGTTTTCCCAGTTGCAGCCATTGCTGAAGGGACCGCTGTCATTATACAGCACGAGAGCGGCCTCTAGAGGCGAAATAAAAACGGACCAATTTTGAAGTGTTATTTGAAGTGTTTTTTTTTTTTTACCCCCCCCCATTCAGTTTTGACGTCTCTAATTTTATTTGTTATTCGGAGCGTTCGTTTTTGGTTCAGTTTGGATGCTTATCTTTTATTTACTTTAATATATATTAATAGTTAATATATATTAATACTTACATTTATTACAGTCAGTACTTTTGTTTATTTATTTTTGCAATAAACCAGCAATATTTCACTCTGAGTGTTATGCTTTTATTCAGCATCAATTTTAAAAACTAACGGTTGAATAATTGGTTATCGGCAGGTAGGTTGCGCTCGACTTAGGTCATCGGTATCGGTAAATCCAACTATTGTGCCACTTCTACTATTAGCTTTACTGTATCTTCTAAACACTCCACCATTAATAAAATTAATTAATAAAGAGATTGGCTTGAAATAAAAGAAGAAAGTTCAAGGAAATTTTGAGCTAGTTAGCTAACGCCAGGCCCAGCCCGTCCATTAGGCAGCCATCTAAAGCCCTTTAATGCCCATCAGGCCCAGACGTGGTAATTTCCCCCGTCAGTATATTATATATTTATATACATTCCTCACATATTCTAGGACGCAGAAATGATCGTGACCTTCAAATGTTGACCTAAATTACATTCTTGGTATCTTAATTTCTATAACACTGACATATGGAGTCACTGAATACATCACAAAGCCTAGTTCAGCACAAGCTAGCTAGCTAGAGACTGACATTTAGATCGGTATAGTGACGGATCGTGAACGTCATCACCACCTCATGTAAACCGCTACCCTTCTGCTCTAAAAATGGCTGCAAAACAGTAATCATCCAAAAACATAGAAGATAAACAAGCCCAAGGTATATCGAGGTGGATGCTGGTTACTACGTTATTAGTGCTGCTATCTCTATGCAAGCTTGTTAGCTAGGAAAAGGCTAAACCAGTCAATGAGCTAAACCTAGTGAGTTTGCTAATTCTTGATTGCTAGCTCATGTTACAAACGCAAGGACTTCCCAGCCATTATCGAGTTTTCAAGCAAATCTTATTAGCCACTATTTATATATATTTATATTTATCATATTCACTTGGCTGTTTAAAAAGCTAGTCAACTAGCAGTAGCTAGCATCATCAAAACCTTTCGATTGGTCAAAATGTAGCTAGCTACCTAGCATATTAGCGAAGTTGAAACAATTTAGGATATTCTGCTCACTGGCTAGGAGAGATGGTAGTAGTGGTTCGTGTCAGTTTATAGCCTATGAATTAGCTTCCATTAGCACACGTCAGCTAGACAGCTGGGCTGTTCATTGTTCGGCAAGAGCGAGACATTTGTGAAAACACACGCTAGCTATGGCGTGATATTAAATGATAGCTAAACATGCAAGTTTATTAGCTTAGTTAATATGACAACATGTGACGGCAAGCCTTGGGCAGGTTTTGCACTCTGAAATCACGAGTTTGTTTTAAAATGTGGTTACCGGAGCACGCAATTCTGTACCGAATTTGAACATTTTTAGGAATATTCGTTTCAGACGAAGCATGGCCCAGGATTTTGGGGGATTTTTAAATGAACCGCGGCTCCTTACAGCGTTTTTGTAGAAGAAGTAGAGGATCATGTTGGCCAGACGAGAGTAGCACCAGTGTCCATGAACCAGGAGGAGCTTCTGCAGGTACTGAAAGCGAGGAAGAGCGAAATCGCTGGCCATCACCGCCTGCACACACAAAGAGAGATCATCAATCAGCATGACACACACACACACACACACACACACACACACACACGCACACCACAAGCACCATGAAGCGTGAAAGATTCTAATTGCTGTGCATGTTACAGTTAATACGTCTATCCCGTCATCTTCGGCACTAAATTCTACAAATAAACAAGGAGTAAATACACGATAAATCTCAGTGTAACCGTATGAGGATAGAGCGACGTGTCCAAACAC